>JZSA01003924.1:0-83136 GCA_000956155.1 Cotesia vestalis | reverse complement strand
CACACACACACACACACACACATATATATAATAACAAAAACGCCGCGGCATCTTTCTGGTTGACACGGTTATATTAATTTAAAACGGTAACGAATTTACAATTGGTGATTAGACTGCCAATTGATATTCGAAAGGAGTCACCCAGATCGCAGATGAATGAATAATTTCAATACAAAAGGAATGTTATGTTTCTAGTAATATTTTTAAATGATTCACATTATTGAAAATGAGCGCGAAATAGATAGTTTGTTGATTTAACCTTTTTTTTTTTTCGTAAATAATATAATTAAAAATGCTGACATAAAATTGTCCGGGAATCACCTCTGAAAATTGGATAGTACTCACGTCACATTTTTTAGTATGCAAAGTTCATTATGTAAAAAAATACATGAATAAACTTTTAGGCAAAATTTACACCGTTTTAAATTAAAAAAATAAAATGAATAATTTGACCGCTAAACTGATGTTACATTTTCACATTTTACTTAAAATTAGGGGCATTAAATTATTAATACCCCGAGTTAAATTTTCGAGATCGCCAGTCTCGCAATTTTAAACTATCATATTAGTTTTAAATTTGCTTAGGACACGAGGACAATTGCATAAACTTGATTTGCGGAGTTAATTATTTTAAAATGAGATACATACTTATAACAAACCCAAATAATAAATTTCATAAATTTAATAAGCTAAATAATAGTCTGTGAAGTAGTGCCTGGCGGATAATTTAAATCAATATTCTATGTAACTTTTTAAAATTTTATTCTTCACAATTCATACAATAAACTATTTCTGCTATTTCTACTTGCTGCATAATTTTTTATAAAATTATCAGAACACAGAAGACATTTCTTAGATTTTTAAAATTTGTCTGATGAAAAAAAGTTTGTACTAAGTTGATAAAAAATTTGACTTGTACAGAGAAAATAAAAAACAAACATGACATTGTTGATTTAAAGTAATATTAAATGCAGCATAAATATCATCGTATTTACACGGATGTATATTTATACAAATAGAGTGGGCAAAAAGAACAAATGTTACGATTAATGGAAAAACGAGCACTTTCCACAAATCAATACTAAAGTTTACGTCGGCGACCGGGAAACGTTCAACCGGCTCCCAGACAATACTTTTTTAATAACAATTCAAATTTTCCACGCCGTAGATATAACCCACGTATTTTAATCCTCAAAAGTTTATCTTTAATAATTTTCAATAAAACTATTGAGGTTCATTTCGCTTAACGTAAAACAATCCAAGCTTACCTTAATAACAGGGTGTCTATTGCAGAAAATTTAACTCTAGTATATCATCAAGGAGACTTTTCAAATTCTATAGGCTTACATGCAGAAGAAAATTTTGCATTAGTTTAACTGGTAAAATTACCGCGACAGTGAAAGACATCTAGTCAATTTTGCAAAGATCATACAATTCAAAAGTCGATTGCATAGAAATTTAATAAAACACTATTTTTTGAATTTTCAAACTGCAATAATTTTTGAATGAATGAACCGATTTTTTCAAATTCTATGATACATTTTTAAACACAATTTCATAAGACCGGAAGTTTCGGTGTAATTCGAAAAAAAACGCTTTTATTCGATTTCTTTCGTCAACGATAACTCACGAACGAATCAACCGATTTTGACCGGCTTGGTGGCGATCGACGTAGTTTTTCAATGTTAAAAGCTGATTAGTTTTTTGAATTGATCGATCGAGCCGTTCAAAAGTTATTAAAAAAAAACTTGATTTGAAGAAATTTTTTTTCGTAGTTTTTTTAAGATTCCTCAAAATCTACCGGTCGGAATCGGTCCAAATTGTATTCAAAATCTAAGTTTGATCAAGCCTTTTCAAATGACACCAACCGCGATCAAATCGGCCAAGCCGTTCAAAAGTTAAGAGAGGTTTACATACATACACACATACTCACTCACACACACATACATACATACATACATACATATAGACATACAGATACCATCGCGGGAATAGTTAGGGAAGCCTCCTAGGACCTCAAAACGTCAAGATCTGATAAAAACTCGATTTTCGGAAAACGGGGTAAAAACAGTAACTTTCCGATTTTTGAAAATTTTCAATTTTCTTAGCGGGAAGTTAAAAAAACGCTTTGCTTCAAAAACTAATTGTAGTAATTTTATTAATTAACTTATAAGAAGAGATTACCCGTGTATTTTTATGCAGATAAATGAACGATAGTATTAATATTATTAAAAAGTAAAGTCGAATAAATTTAAACGCGAAATAAAACCGATAAAAATGTAAATCCTCGAATTAATTTATATTTTTACTTTATTTCTTCATCTCTTGCTTCTTTTTCATCTTACTTGATTATTCTTCGTAACAAAAGTTAATAAAATAAATTATTAAAACGGGGAATAAATTCAAAGTAATTTTACTATCACTTATTAAATCAACTACTTCATTCTACATGGTTGTCATTGTGTAATTAAATATTAATCTTTGGAATTAATGTTTAATAACAAGGAATTCAGGATAAATATCTTTTTCTATCTTCATATACATATATATATATATATACAAAATGTTTGAATGCGACTTGATGATGAAAAAGTGGGGACTAAACGCGGTAAATACGAGTGCGAGACCATAACGTGACTCAGTTGCTCTTACTCGGCAATACCGCGGTTTACTACCTCCGGAGGCATTATTACTTATATTATTATATTATAACATATATATATATATATATGTATATAGACATATAGCACATAACATTGTACACAATGATATAACAGTACAATAGTGAAATAAAGTGACACCGGTATATAAATTTATATATACATGCATATAATATCGATTCCTAAACTTCTGTTGGTTTATCTTTTAATAAATTGCGCGTTGCAATTTATTTTTTCCAGTTGGCTGCTCGATTTTTGCGTTGATCGTTACTGGTTATTAATTATTGCATAAGCCAGCTTGTTCAAAAGTAGACTAATTAAATCTCGGCGCAGTATACTTTATTTTATATTTATAAACTGGAAGAAATTTTAATTTAATTAACAGTGTGATAATAGTGTGGATAATCTCAAAGGTTTGTATTAAATTTTATTCTTTTTGTAATTGTAATTGTACTTTTACTATTTTTATTATTTAATTTTTTTTCTGTAAAATGGAATTCAATTCACTTTACGCGGGAGAATAAATTTCATTTTTTCTGCTACGTCAACCTTGTCTCCTGACTTTAATCTCGGGTACAAAAAAACGTCAACTAAAATCCTTTTATGTATTTACTCTGTGTTAATTAAATATATTATTTTGTTCGAGCTAAATAATTATTTGTGAATAAATATAGAATAATCATTTATTTTATGATATTATGTACTTTTAAGTATGTCATAAAAATAATAATAATTTTTTAATATTGAAGCCTTCCCAATCCCTTAATTTGATATTATCATTTTTAAAAATCTTAATTTTTACTTCATAACAACAATTTTTGCCATTTTGATGATTTTTGTTAAATTATAAATAATTGAAAAAATATTGAGATCTGACCAAGTCCGGAGTCGAACTTGGACTTCTACGATTACATGTCAGAAGTTCTATTATTTAAAATACCGGATTTCAGGCGCGATTTCTTTGTACTCTTTAGTAAATTTACCCCTTATTAAAAAAAAAATTTTTTCCTTCATACTTACCAACAATTCCTTCTGTTCTCTAGGAATAGCCTGAGCAATTATGTCGATAAACTTGTGCTCCTCCACCAGAACTTTAGCACCTACAAAAATTCGTCAATAATTAACAAAGCTTAAATTTTGTTTTATTGTGGATATTAATTAAATTTATAGCTGTAATTCATAATGTATTATATTGTAATTACTGAAATAGTCATGGGCTAATATCTCCAGGACACGGGCCATTTGTACTCGAACGTCAATAACTACATCCTGGAGCCCATTTATCAAATTGTTGAGAATCGCTGGATTACGAATGATAGCTTGCCGCCCATTAGGTCTCCGAGCGATTTCTGAAATTGCTATAGCCGTTTTTTCTCTAATAAAAGGATCATTCGATATTAAAAATGTGCCCAATTCGTCAACCAGTTTCAATCGTACCGCGACCAAAATTTTTTTTGGGTCCAGTAACATATCTGTTATTTTTGAGAGTTTTTGCCTTTCTTGAACTGGTTCCGGTTCTTTTGGTTTTGCTTCTGGATCTTCTGTTTGTGAATCTTTTCTCTGTTTTAATTATTTCATTTTATATTAATTATTATACTTTTATATTACACCTGCTGTAATTAAACTCTAAAATCTATTGTGTTTTTCTCTTTGATGTTTAATTTAATTTAAGACAAGAATCTAATTAAAAATTTTAATAAAGACATTTGCCGTGGTATCTAAGGATATCTAAGAAGAAGTACAATTTTTTTTTATTTGGAAAGAAAAAAAAATTTTTATAGGAAAGAAGAAGATTAGTTTAAATCTTAGATTATAGGTAAAATTTTGAAGAAACAGAAAAATTGACAAAGACCTTTTTTTTTTTAACAAACTTATCCATAGCATTCAAAAGTTTAGAATTCAAATTCTGAATTAAATATTGAAGATATGTAAAAAATTTTTTGTAGAAAATTTCATTCTCTACAGAAAAGGTCCTTATCATTTTTTTTTATATCTCTTCTTTCAGAAACAATATCAATTTAAAGCCCAAATAATTTTCGACTATTAATTCACACAATTTTAAACTAAAAATTTTTACAGTAACTTTTATAATTTTATTTTCATTTTAAATTAATAGGAAATTGATTTAAAAAATTTATTTTAATGTGCCACACAGAAAGAAAAATTTCTTGACCGGAGAACAAAATTCTTGGCTCAAAAAATTATTGGGTGCCTGAAGAAAGATCGAAGTTGTGTTGGCCGAAGTAAAAATTTTTCTTGAAATTCTATTCTTGGTGGAAGTAATTTTTTCTTTATTCAAATTATCATAAATACTTGATACAATCAATTTTTATATTTGATCAAGATTTTTAGATACTTTAGGGAAGCAGTGCCATTTACTTCAGCTGAGAAAAAAATTTTCTCACCTTTAGAAAATTTTTCTCTTTAATATTTGATACCTATTTTATATTATTTTAGCGTGCAATTATAGATATTGAATTAAAAAAAAATGATTCAATATTATTTGATCTTCCCATTTGACATGTCAGTCAATAAAAATATTAATGAAAATTTACTATCAAGATATTTAATTTTTTGAAGCTAGAGAGAAATTTTCTCAATACAAGAAAATTTACTTTCATCCAGAGCAAAATTTTTTGGAGTAAGAGGCTGAATTTTCTCAAAACAAGAAGATTTTCTTGACTTAAATAAATTTTTTTGGATCAAGATACGTATTTCTTAAAGCAAGAGAATTAATTTTGTTGGAATAAGTAAAATTTCTTGTGTCAAAAAAAATTTTTTTTTGCTCAACAAAATATTTAGGAAGAAAAATATTTTCTTGACTCAAGTGAACCTTTTATTCTGTGTAAAGTTAGCTTCAATATAAAAGATTGGAAAGGCTTTGATGTTGTAAAAAAATAATGATAATAATTTTAGTCAAATTTATATTATTATTGTTGTTGTAGTCTTAAAATATTAATTAAATTTACTGATAAATCATTAAAAAATTTGATTAACTTGTTATCACTATCACTGCGCATAAAAGAAGAAAGATTGTCGAGTCCTTGACTTTCGTTTTTCAAACAGTTACGTGAATCTAGTTCTCCTTGTCCCTGATGCTTATGTAAATTATAAAAAAATTCAAATTATTCTTGTTCAACAAGAAAAAAAAAATACTTAAATAATTTTATTTTTTTATTTTTTCATGCATTTATATAGACTTAAAAAATGATGAAAATAAATTCACTGGTGATACTATTGTTCTGTTTTGTGGGTGTCGATTTACAAATAATATTCCCTCAAGATTATGAACCGACCATTCCGTTGCCTTATTATGGAAATGGGGGCCAACATCGACGACCTTTTCCGTCGTTCAGTGCTGTGAGTTCACCGGCTATACAAAATCTACGACCGGCAATTAATTTTGATGTGGGTAATGTCAATAATGTCGCCGCCGAATTACGACCCAATGTGTATAATACTATTAACAGCGAAGAGCGATATTGGAGTGATCACGTAAGTTTATTTATTATCCGTATTACTTAAGAGAGTAAGGCAAATTTTGGTTAAGCCAAGTATCTATATTATTAATTTATAAGTAGGTTAATGTATTTAATGTTTAAGTTTTATATCGTTTATTATTTCATCAAAATCGAGATAAAAATTTCATTTCTTCTTTCATGATAAACTAACAACCTGCAGTCACTATGCGACTGCCGAGATTTACGAATTACAAATGAGAAAATTTTCGTTTAATGATTTTTTGGTATTTCTAATCAGACTTTACATAGTTTCAGTACTTATAAAATAAATTTGAGAAATAATAATGCTATAACAAGACCAATTACAAATAATCCAATGGACAATTGTGACGGAACCAATTTATAGAACCAACAAACTATTCAAAACTCCTCCGAAAATCTAACATAAAGAATTGACCATTACTGCAAAATACATAAAACGGTGAAAAGACACAAATTCTTCTCAAGATATTTTTAATGAAATCAAATTTAACTATGAAAATTCTTTTCAAAATAATGATATGCTCATCATAAAATTCTTCTCACTCTCTCAATTATTTAAATCATAAATTACTATCACTGAAGAAATATCAATAACAATCTATGATAAAGATACACGCGTTATAAAATTTTTCTTAGTCTCTTAATTATGTAAATTAGTTCTTGACCTATAACCATATTCACGCGTACAAAACAAAAAAAGGCCATTCGGCAGCCGAAATGGAAGTAGATTTCAAAATAAATAGAAAAGTATATATGTAAAAGAAACAAAAAAAAAATAAATTTCTGTTACATTGAACAACGATGACGTCAAAACGAATGCAAAAGTAAAATTACATGAAATCTATCGGAGAAAATAGGTAATTTTTTGCCTAAACTGATAATGAGGAATGATTAGAAAATAAAAAGGACTGCAACAGTAAAATTTCATTAATTAGAATTAACTTTTAATTTGCTGTCATTTCTGACACAATTGATTAAGGAAGATGATGAAGTATGTGAATTGAAGCTTATTTAATAAGCTTTTAGATGCAATTTACGAAAAAAACTAAGTTATCGCATTCAAAAGTTATTGCAAGAAAAACCAAAAAAAGTTGAATTTTTTTGTGATTTTTGAAATTTTTAATCTGCTCTTATTCGTGATCTACTTGATTGAGGGAAATAAATTAGCATGGAAACTGAAGGTTATTAAATAAGCTTCAAGATGCAATTTAGAAAAATATGAAAAGATATTGCATTCAAAAGTTATTGCAAGGAAAACCAAAAAAAGTTGAATTTTTCAAAATTTTTTGAAATTTTGAATCAGCTCGTATTTCTAAAATAATCGACCGATTCAGCTCATCCTCGAACTTAACCTTGGTAATTATCCGTAGAATATGGACGCTAAGTTTAATGAAGATCCGTTAAAAATTGAGAGAGTTAGAGAAGAGACAAGGCCGGTTATATCGTCTATATATATATATATGAACTTTTGAACTATATACATTTTCTGACTCAGATTGACGAGCTGAATAAGAATATACAAAAATTTTTTGAAAATTCTGACATGAGGACCAATGCAATAGTTAGATTTCTATGAAATCTACTAATGAATAAATTAACAAATTACGTTTATATAATGTAAACGAGGCGCTCCGTATAAAAAACTAGAAAAATTACAGTTTCAGCTTGTAATTATTACAGATTTTGTAAGAATCACACTGTAGAATGTAATATTTACATTTCAATGCAATAATTACAATCTGAAACTGAAATTTTTCCAGTTTTCTATACGGAACGCCACGTTTACACTATACAATGTAATTTTTCTCTTTTTCTTTTTTCCGTGTACTTCAAAAACTTATCAAAATTAGTTAACTATTGCTGAAAAGCATATAAATCATTAAAAAGGCACAAATTCAGATCAAGACCTTTTCAATAATACTAAATTTAATTCAAAAAGCTCATTTTATCATAAAAATACGCTACAGACAAAATCTTCCTTATTCTTTTAATTTTATCGATGAAAATCAAATACCATTTTAGTTTTGTCCATAAAAAAAAAGATAAAAGTAAATCAGTAAATAATTAAATAAAAATTATTTTCCAGGTAAACCATATCCTATCGCAAGGAGTAACGAAATTCGCTTTGCATATGGACCGTGCAATTGACGCAAATCAGCGAGAGACATCTGTGGGATTTGACCGAGAAAATGTCGTTTTCTCACCATTAAATCTGGCAGGAACTTTAGCGGTCGTCCTTTTGGGTTCCGGAGGCAGGACATTTGATGAAATAGCCAGGATCCTTGGATTCGAAGCCGGAGTTGACATTTCAGGACACTCTGAAATAGTCCATCACATGTTCGGTCTCCTTCTGAATTCAATAAAATTTAGTGGAGACTCTGCCAGAACTCATTCTTCAGAACTTTTTTCTGCCGGGAGTATTTTCGTCCAAAGCGGCTATTCAATTCGGCCAGAATTCGCGGCAATAGCTCGCGATGTTTACAAAAACGATGTTATTAATGTTGATTTTCGCCAACGGCCCGCAGAAGCTCAAAGAATTATCAATGATTGGGTGAATTCGAAGACACGGGGAAAAATTAACAGTATTTTATCTGAGCCACCGTATCCTGAGAGTAAAGTTATTTTAGCATCAGCATTATACTTCAACGGGGAATGGAACCAACATTTTTTCAAAGGTGCTACTAAAAGGTAGTTCATTATCATGAAAAAAAGTTTCAAGTCCTCTTCATCTCAATCTCAATTTTCTTTATCTTATTATAATATGAATTTCTTCTTTTTTTAATCTCTATCACTCTAGGAAACCGTTTTATCTCGCATCAGGGCAGACAATTAATGTCGATATGATGTATAACGGCGGCGAATTTCCATTTTACGAAGACAAACAGCTTGGAGTTAAAATTCTCGGCTTGCCTTATAAAGACAGTGATTCCGTAAGTTATTTTCTTCTTTATTTGTTCTAGATTTAAGAAAAAAGTTTTATGTGATAGTCTGTTTGTCATAATATAATAATGTTTTTTCTTTGAATAAAAAAATACTTGGCAAATTATCTTATTGATGACTTGAGATACTTTATGAAGTATTAAAAATAAAAAAATTTTCTAATTAAATTGTTGTTCAAGTTTAAAAAAAAATTTTTTTTGAAGAATCAAAAAGTGCACGATTCATAATGCTTATTTAATTTTGGATAAAAAATATATCATATTGCTGATTTATCAAATAAAATAAGAAAAATAAATTTATTGTTATTAACTGTTTCGAAAATTTCGCGGTATTTTCTTATTGAACTGAACTCTAGCTATTATTATAACGCGCATGTTGATATAAAACAAAATTTACCGTATATATTTTATGCGTAATAACGCGCGCTTAAGATGCGCCATCTATGTACGTCATTTCCTTAATTGCCAACCTAACCTAAGAAAAATCTGAAAGATTAACCATTATTTTAGCGTTATATTCTTCATTGATCATTTCTTCAGCTGTTAAATTATAAAAAATATATTATTTTAATTAAAATTGTAGGACTCAATAATTTAAGTTAATTATATTCAATCAGTATTTATAATTAACTTATTAAAATGTAAATTTGAAAGCAGAAAAATCAGTAGCTATTACATAAAACTCGTATTCAATAATAAAAATAATTTTTATGACATTGAAGTCAGCAGACGTTTAAAAATTTTTTTTTTTTTAATTAAATTACAACTAAAAAAATATTTATAAAAAATTGCGCTTGTAGTTTTTCAAGTTTTTTACAAATGAAAATTTTTTTTTAATTGTTTAATTGAAATTTCTTCAATAAAAAATTTCTAAAAATTTTAAAATGTCAGCTAATTTAATTTTCATCAATTTTTCTCCAAACTATAATAATCCTTTAACTGATTTACAGGCAATTACTGGATATTCATTAAAGTCTGAGGCAACAATGTACGCTTTATTACCCACCGCAACGAACTCAAATGCCCTGGATGACCTGGAATCCCGTATTACTCCAGAAGTTATAAATTCATTAATAAACAAAATGATAAATTCAACATGTATAATCGCAATTCCACGAATGAAACTATCAAGTACTTTGAGTCTAAACCGTGCATTACAATCACTGGGTCTCACTTCATTGTTTACTCCAAGCGCAGCTAATCTAGGATTACTATCAACTGGTTTAAATAATGCACCAAATCCATCTCAATCTACAAGTGATCCCATTATTTTCTCTCGGATCAATACCGATGATCCCGACACTGATACCGATCCAATCACCCCCGCCAGCACCACAGGCACTTACGGAGTAACTGGAAAAGACTTCTCTGGGAAGAAGAATTACTTCAGGTATAAAGATTCACAAGGTGGCTATGATATACAGCAGTGGGATAATGGAGTTTATCTCGAAAAAATTCGCAGAAACGTTCAGAAGAGAGAGGTCGATCTCAATCCAGAGGAAGTTAAGGATCCAAGGGCGACCTCATCAACTCCATTTTTCGATCACGATAAAAATCTAGTTAAATTAACTGGAAATGGTCGTCGGAGCAAGAGACAAAATCGGCCGATTGACCCCGGATTTCTGCGGTTTATCCAGGCCAAAGGATTCCCCTCCTACGGATTGGATGCACTCAGAAACAGCGCTAACTTTGTTAATCCTGGTTTGTATGCTTCTGATGTTCTTCATAAAGTTGAAATTGATATCACCGAAACTGGCACTGTTGCTGCCGCAGCGACTGGCGTTATTCTTGCCAAATCCGGGGGCCAGAAAATTTTTAACGCCAATCGCCCCTTTTTGTTCTTCATTAGACATGATCCTTCAAGTCTTATTTTGTTCTGGGGAACTGTTAACAAACCCACACCTCATTATTAATCTATTTAGTTTTAATCTTGAAAAAATAATTAATTTCAAGAGCAATAATTGTCCAGTTTTCATTATAAACTATTTCAAGCTCTTAAAAATAGCGAGTAAAGATAATTTTTTTTTTTTTTACTGTATTTATAAGAACTTTTATCCTTTTCATAAGCTGATACCAAAGCTTCAGTGTATTAACTATTTATTAAAATGAATATTTAAATAAAATAATTAAGTTAAAGATCAAAATGGAATATTTAACGTAGCTTTTCAACGGATATTACATTTTCACTTGAAGTTTCGTCAGAAGTTCTCATCGCTGCACACTCATTTTAATTTCATGGTAAATTATTTTAATTTGATTATTTTTTTGAAGTCGTATTAATATTAATGTTTTTTATGGCAGAATTTCTTCATTTCTCAGCTTTTGAGTATTATTAAAATGTTATAACTGATTACAATTTTTTAAGAATTAATTGACCTATTCAAGCCTGTAAATTTATTATAAATAGTAATTGCAAGGAATTTTTTAAATGTTTCATTTATAAGATAAATTTCAGGTGAAAAATATATTCTATATAGTTTATGTAATTCTTTTATCTCAAATTTATTAGAAAATAAAAATTACTTCGTGACAAAATACCTGCCGGTAATAAGGCCGAGTTAAGAGATATTTGTAAAGAGAAGAATATTATCGATAAATTTTGATTTTAATAATTATTTGAGAACATTTTCTGTAAAATATGATCAAGAAATGGTTTTTTTTACTATAAAGAAACACGAAATTAAATATTTAATGTGAAGTAATAACGCCTTAAAAGGTTTAATATACTTCTATAAAAAAAATACAGTTTATGTGAAGAATAAAAATTTTCAGAGATTTTTGAGACGAGAGTGATCTAATGTTAAATTTTTTTATAAATTATGACACTCAAGTTAGCAGACATCTGAAAATTTTTGATTTTTTTTTTTATTAATTAAATTACAACTAAAAAGATATTTCTAAAAAATTACACTTATAGTTTTTCAAGTTTTCTACAGGTGAATTTTTTTTTAATTATTTAATTGAAACTTTTTCAATAAAAAATTTCTAAAAAGTTGGAAATGTCGGCTAACTTCATTTTCATTATAAATGACATTTTTTCAACTCGTAATTGTCAAAAACACTTTTTGGTAATTATTTACAATGGGGCCCAACCCCATTTTTAGCCATAACTAGGTCAAAAAATAACATTTTCAAATTTTTCTTTAATTCTACTTGTTTTTACGACGCATTTATGATGAAAAAATGTCGTAAAAGAAAAAATAAAAATTTCGATAGTTTTTTTGCATTCAAAAGTTGAAAAAAATTTTAGCTCTCGTGTTCTCGGATGAAATTTATATTTTATTTTTTTTTTTTTTCGATGTTTTTGATATTTTTTTTTTTTTTTAAAGTACATAAAAAACGAATTAAGAAAAAAAAAGTTGAATATCACAATTTTCTAAAAAGTTTATAAATTTTTTAGAAAATTTGTTAAAATTGTGATAATCAATTTTTTTTTTTATTTTTTAAAAATTTTTTTTTTTTAAGTATTTTTCACAAAAAAAACATCAATAAAATCCAATAAAAATTTTATTCAAAAAAGTAAAAATTAAAATGGTTGACCCCACTTGTAAATATTTACCTAGTTTTTTTTTTTAAGCTAAATAACAAAATTTATATTTAATAACTCATGCTTCATAACATATTTAATAAATCATAAAGTTTCTTATTTGGTTATTCAAAATGTTCAATTTTTTTTTTATTAAAGATAAAACTATTTTTTACTTGAATTAAAAAAAAATACTTTAACAACGATAAAAACTTGTTTTTTAAATCGTAAAATTTTACTTTAACATAAGTATCCCCTAGTTATGCCTTATTACCCGCCGAAATCTCATTTCAAACATGAGCAGCAAGTGGATTTTTTTTCAATGTTACCTCTATTAAAATGATAAAAAAATTTCTATTTTTATAATAATAATAATAATAATAATAATAATTATTATTATTATTATTATAATACAATAACAAATAAAAAAAATTCTATTTTCATTTTTTATAATGATCAACTAACATCCAAACAACTTCTAATAATCTAGCTTTTGCAAGACTGAGCAATCACAATATGATTACATAACAACTATGAAATCATACAACATGTCATACCTCATAAAACTAATAAAATAATTTGTACGTTAAGCAACAATGTATTTTTGATTATTAAAATAAAAACTAAAGAAAAAAAAATTACTTTTTTATTACCTCTTCATCATCATCATCGTCAATTTTCAGCATTTAGTTATAATTATTTACACATAAAATTACGCTAATAAGTATGAATCTTCATAAATTGTTAACAGTAATAAAAAGGATAGTAATAATAGAAATAAAAATAATTATTGAGCTACGGTGAGAATAATAAATCAAATTTCATCATACTCATTCGGCCGCGCTAGATTAAAATCAAGTACCTCATCGGAAGTTAAAAAACGAACATCGCTGTCTTCAGATAAAATGGACCCACTGCTACCGGATCCTCTTTTGTAAGTTTTTCTTCGTCGTAACACAACAATAATAATACCAGTGGCTATTGCTACTGCAGCAATCAAAACTACGACAATACTAATTATTTCAGATAAACCGAAGCTAACAGCAGCCTGTAATTGTGCAACGCGACCAACTAGAACATCTGATTCAGAAGAAGTATTAATACTTGAATCAGTTGTCTTGGAATCGATTTTCACGGTGATAGATTCTGTAGCTCGTGATGGTGATTCATGTCGAAGAGTAGTAGGAAACGGAGTCTCAGGATGGAGAGCTTTGTCCGTTGTCCTAATCCTGGTTTTTACGGTGGTCGCTAATTCGCTGGTCGTTAATTTAGCCGTAACTGGCGAGGACAATTTCCGAGGAGGATTTGACGCTTCTGGGTCTATTTCATCCTTTGTATCTATTGTAATTATCAAAGGGTTTAATTTTGTTGTTGAATTCAATTCCTCGTTTGTTGACGCTGACAATGGATAATCTGTCACGGCTAAATTAATCAAGTATGAAGGTTTAATCTATTTTTAGGAGTACAGTAAATAATGAAATGATATTTTGTGTAATTACCTAGGATGCAATACTCAGCGAAGTCGGGGCAACAAGTGGAATTCTCAGCGCATTCGAGAGAACACTGACAGGCATCGGGCGAGGACAATGGGATAATTGTTGTCCAAGTGTTTATTCCAGGTATATTACCGCATCTACCGCGACAACTTTGCAGTGCATTTATTATTTCTATTTGATCTGGAAATAATTAATTTATTTTAATTGTATTACGATAAAACGTCTCAGAAAAATAATATCTTCAAAATAAATTAAATCAAAGGAAAAAAAAATTGTTTATTACCAAACTAAATTAAATATTAGAAAAGAATTGTTTTAATTGGTAAATATTTATAAAGGTACACGGAAAGAACAAAATTACACTGTGTATTCTCCCATATTATACTCAGTGTAATCTCCGATTTGACAAGTAATTTTTCTGGATATAACACCCCAGATTACACTGGATATATTCCGAAAAAATATTCCGTTTAATTTCAATTATACTCAGTATATTTAAAACCAATAAATAAATAAATAAATTCATCACATCATCGGCCAAGGATAGACTGATGATCGTATGTCGTTAGTAAGAGCATCGATCGGTGACCAATGGTGTACCAGCCATACGGCGATGATAGAGTACCGATGCTCGGCCTAGCATAAGTAGTCTAGTCTTGGCCGATCATCGGTTTTTTCCGAGCATTGGCGACTACGTATAGGTGGGTGGATGTGACTCAATTTTAATTTTTATTTGGAAAAATTGAGGCAATTTTTTATTGGAAGATTAGTAGTGAGAGTCATTCAGAGGCTATGGGTGGATGAGACTGGATTTTTATTTTCATTTGGAAAAATTGAGGCAATTTTTAATTGAAGATTCAGTAGCGAGGGTCAGTTAGCGGCTCTGGGCGGATGTGACTCAATTTTTATTTCTACTTGGAAAAATTGAGGAAATTTCCAATTAAAAAATCAGTAGGGACGGTCAGTTAAAGACTCTGGGCGGCTGTGACTGAATTGTTATTTTTATTTAAAAAACTGAGGCAATTTTTTATTAAAAACTAAGTAGCGAGGGTCAGTCAGACTCTATGGGCAGATGTGACTGAATTTTTATTGTTATATGAAAAAATTGAGGCAATTATATATTGAAAAATCAGTAGTAAGGGTCTGTCAGAGACTATGGGCGAATGTGACAGGATTTTTTTATTTTATTCGGAAAAATTAAGGCAATTGTTAATTGAAAATTTAGTATATAGCGTCAGTTAGAGGCTCTAGGTGGGTATGACAAAATTTTTATTTTTATTTGAAAAAAATCAGGCAATTTTCAATTAAAAAGTTACTAGCAAGTGTCAGCTAGAAGCACTGGGCGGCTGTGACTGAATCTTATGTTTATTATGAATAATTGAGGCAATTTTTTATTAGAAATTATTAGTGAGAGTCAGCTTGCGAGACTAGGCGGCTGTAACTGAATTTCTATGTTTATTATGTATGATTGATGCAATTTTCAATTAAATTATCAGTAGAGACAGTCAGTTAGAGACTCTGGGCAGCTGTGACTGGATTGTTATTTTTATTTAAAAAACTGAGGCAATTTTCCTGAAAAACCGTAAGCTTAAATACGGTGTTGGTAACTTAGTACGTATCAGTAAAGCGAAGGCAGCGTTTACGAAAGGATAGGAGAGTGGCTGGAGTAGCGAATTTTTTAAAGTATCAAGTATTTCCGATTATCGCCAACCACCGGTTTATATATTGATCGATCTTCAAAACGAACCAATCAACGGAATATTTTATGAAGAGGAATTATCTAAAGTTGAATAAATGTCTTTAGATAGAGATAATCTTTACATGGTGCTACCTAGCAATAGCAGCATAAATACTTCCCGGACAACACAACTACTTATTTTATAATATGTTTGCCCTATCCTTTAAAACTTAATGGATGGTGGGATGTTGCTTTGGTGGAAATCCAGACACCGATGACAATCTTACATATTCCTAAAGATTTCACGAAAGTTACATTAACCGTTGAATAAATAGCTACAGAAGATAATAATGAAATAATTGATATGTTCCTTCATTCCAACAAGATACCACATGGTCAATATCAAAATATAAGCTCTTTAGTGGATTCTCTCAACAAACTCAAATCAGTTTCAGAGCATATCAATTTTACTTATAGTGCTGGTGGCTTCATAAAAATTTATACAATATGCAAGTGTGTAAATGCAAGACATACGCTGGCGTTGAGTGAAAGACTCTGGTGTATATTAGGTTTCAAAGAACGTTAGTTGTCTAAAGTTATAACAACCGGCCCTGATGATTGTTGCGGGTCTGAACCAGCTTCTTTATCTCAAGCTATACCAGGAAAAATATTCATTTATATAGACATTTGTATTATACAGGCGACTGTACCCGCAGTTATTCTGGAATAAGCCATGTTTATGTAAAATCACTTTATCAAAGAGTACATGGTATAGGTAGTTTTTTGGGCGGCTTATTCAGAACAGTATTACCTTTTTTAAAAAGCGGTCTTAAGACAGTTGGTAAAGAAGCTTTAAGATCTGGTATAAATATAGCTACAGATGTTTTGGACCACAAAATCCTCGTTGAAGAATCATTTAAAACGCGCGTACGCGAGTCAGGTAAAAATTTAAAACGTAAAGCCCAAGAAAAAATTGATAATCTTATGAGCGGGTTTGGCTATATGCCTAGCCAGTTTTCCTTAACCGACGGTATGAGCAACACACAACCAAACTCAAGAAAACGGGTTGTTAAAAAAAAAAAAAAGACGCCTTGTCAAATCTAAAGTGCAAAATAAAAGTAAAGTTAATAAAAAGAAGACTAATATTAAAAAGAAAAACAATAATAAAAATAAAAAACTACGTACAGTGGCGGACATTTTTGATAAAAATTTCTAAAATGTCGTTTTTACATGTAAAGTACTAATAAAGAAATTTCAGTTTTTTACCTGCTGTGATTTAATTTTTTCTCCGATTTCATTTGTTTTTTTTCCGACTCTTGGCTAACTGTTTTTCACTGTCAGTCGTCTTTGAATTATTTGTCAACAAACATTGTAACTATGGTTTATACGTCTGCTGATTACACTGAGATAATTATTCTCTATGGCGAGTGTAATCGTAATGCTGTGGCGACAGCACGCATTTATCGTGTGAGGTTTTTGAATCGCGTTAGCTATCCGGATAAAAACGTAATTCTCCGCGCTGTTCAGCGCTGTTGTGAAACCGGCAATTCGATGCCAGACAACGTCGAGCGAGTCGGTCGACCTCGTGACGTCCGGAATTTCGGCACCGATAATTAACCGTATTACTCGCACTAAGAAGATCCATCCTTACCACAGGAGGAAAGTCCAGAAATTAGAAGGTGGAGATCATCGCTTGCAGATGGACTTCTGTCAATTCATTCTTGACTTCAACGACGCGGATCCAAATTTATAATGGGGAATTTTGTGGACTGATGAATCACTTTTCACACGGGAGGGGTGTTTTAATCAGCACAATACCCATTGGTATGACGAGGAGAATCCGCACATGACGGTGAACCGTAATTTTCAAAATAAATGGAAGATTATTGTCTGGGGTGGAATCATTGGTGACCACGTAATTCTTTATGAATTACCCGACCCAATGGACGTAAGTTAAGATTTGAGTATACAAGTAATAAAATTTAGATGTTGAAGATTTAAATCGAGTCGTTTTGTAAATTATTTGAGAGTTTTATCATTTATAATGTCGAGCTTTATTTACGCTAGTGATTTTTGTGTTTTAATGGAATCATTTGCTTTACCATAATCAGTTACGTCGTCCTTGTCAGCCTTAAATCTTCATTAACTGAATTCATTACTATCATGTACCTCTTTCCTAGTTTCCTACAACAAATCATGAATTCTCCTTATTACAGGGCGCCCAATACCTAACATTCCAGCGTGATGAACTTCTTCAACTACTTGGTGGAGTCAACAAACAGCACATTTGGTTTCCGCATGACGGAGCACCGAGTCACTATTCTGGTACAGTGCAAGACTTCTTCAACGGCACTTACCCTCAGTGTTGGTTGGGAAAAAACGGACCACGAAGGTGGCCCCCGAGATCACCTGACTTGACGCCACTAGACTATTTTTTGTGGGGAAATTTTAAAGTGTCGGTCCACTTTGATGAGCCCCAAGACTAAATGGACACTGTAGCACGGATTCATGCTGCTCAGACAGCAGTCACGCCGGAAATCCTAGGAGCTGTACGAGAGAATTTGCTCAAGAGATGCCGGCTCTGTACTCAGGAGAATGGACAAAATTTTGAGCATTCACTCGATGAAAATCAATATTTTTACTTTTAATTGTACAAGTGATTTTAATGTTAAACATTTCACTAATAATTATTATTATTTTATTATTTTACTAAAAGAAATCAGCCAACGACACTCTCTTGTTTCATCTGAGTCTATGGGTTTCTTATTTTAATAATATTAATTATGAATTTATAAATTAACCAAAATAATCCAGCTGTTGGCCCTTTATGACCCCGTCTGAATTAATTATTTATTTACTTTACTAATAATAATCGTAATTTTATAAATTAACTGAAATAAATTAGCCAACGATACCTTAGAGTTTTGTCTGAATCCATTACGTTTTAATTTTAATTATAATTATTAAGATCTTATTAATTCAATGAAATAAATCAGCCGCTTAATGCCTCTGACTGACCTTTACTCTTAATTTTCATTGGAAATTATATGTTATATAAAAAAAAAAACAAAATCCAGTAATGGCAGCCCAGTTCTTCTGCTTAACCCTCGCTACTGATTTATAATTGAACATGACTAAAATAATTCCAAATAAATAAAAAAATCTAGCTACTGTTGCGCAGTGCCTCTCCCTGAGCCTTGCTACTGAATTTTATTTGAAAATTATTTCAATTATTTCAAATAATTATTTCAATACTGAATTTTCAATTGACAATTTCCATAATTTTTGAAAATAAAAATAAAAATTCAGTCACATCCGCCATAGCCTCTGACTGACCCTCACTACTGATTTTTTAATATGAAATTGCCTCAATTTTTCCAAATAACAATTAAAAATTATTATCATTATTCTAATTAAAAATTGAAATCCAGTTATTTCCGCCCAGCATTTGATTTTTCAATTAAAACATTATTTTCCCCGTCAAATTTGCTCAAATTTTGTGCCTGTAATGAATAAATAAAAACAACCCTACTTACATTTATACGTGCATTGTTACCGACACACTTACTCTAGCGCACGATCTCACACATTCACCTAGCATCACGTACGTTCGCCATCTACGGCCAGTCCGTCCTTACTCTCGGTCTACTGCGTGAGAAGCTGGCAGCAGCTCTGGCGTCTTCTCCTCGCCTCCACTACTGCCTTTCGACTCACTTTTTATTTTTCTGTGGCGCGCTCCTGATTGGTAACTTTTATTAATTAATAATTAATTTCATATGCGTCTGATTGAAAAATGGCTAAGGAATTCGTCTCAGAATAATTTTCTCTTTCGATCCCTACAATGGGGTGCGTGACTTCTGGGACACCCTGTATATTGTCTGAGATGATTTTATATCCAGAGGTAAGCACTATTCACAGCAATATGATGGTAAGTCGGCTACACTATATCACAAAACATAACTGAATTTAATCTCACGAGGTGTTATGATTTTTAATTAAATTATTTAGCAATCCACAATACACCAATAAATGTAATTTATTACTCAGTGTGTAGATTGCAAATTTAGCTTGCAGAGTATCTGAAACAGAAAAATGCCTGAAGGCAAGATACAACAGAAAAGGATCAACAATATAGAGGAAATAGTTTAATGTGTTTATGGAGTCACGTCTATCTATATAATACTTACTGATTTGTCACGTTAACCTTGTTTTAAAGCGTTTATTTGCTAATTTGTCAGCTCGGAAAGCTCAAAATGACACGAAAATTATATTTTCTAGCTTGAACAGCTAAAGAACGTAATGAGTGCAATTTTGATCGCCTAAGTATAGAATTAGCAGAAAGTTGCTGGGATGGCCTTATGAGTCAACTGTTTTCCTAATTTTTAACTCTCCGCTTAAAAATTTGAAAATTTTATTCAAATACTCTCATGATTTGTGTGTGTGTGTGTGTGTGTGTGACTATGTAACTCGCTTATAACGAATGAACCGATTTTGACCGGATTGGCGACGATCGGCGTGGTTTTTCAAGCTTAAAATCAGATTAGTTTTTGAAGTTGATCGATAAAGCGGTTTAAAAGATATTCCAAAAAAACCACTTTCAAAAATGATTTTTTTCTTATTTTTTTTGAGATTTTTCAAGATTTCTTAAAATCTATCGGTCCAAATCGGTTTAAATTCTCAGGAAATCTAAGTTTAAGGAAACTCTTTAGAACACCGTCAAATACGCTCTAACAACACACATGCACCACTGTATGTCGGCCATCTTGTCTCGCGCTAAAACTTTGAGTAGAAGACACTCAAGGTCGAGATTAAAATCTTAGTCCATAGTAAAATAAAATAAAATTAGGAAAACGGTTAACCCTGAAGGCCATCCCTGCAACTTCCCTCTAAATCCATACCTAAATTGCACTGATGATGTTTTTGAGCTCAAAAATACAATTTATGTGTTATTTTGAGCTCTTTAAGCGGAATTAATCGGTATAGCCGTTTAATAGATATACCAAAAATTGTCAGAGTTAGCTTAAAAAAAAACACTTGTTTCCAAATATTTCGTCGACGATATCTCTCGAACCAATCAATCGATTTTCATGTTCTTGGTGACGATCGACGCGTTTTTTTAAGCTCTAATGATTATTTCATTTCATCAAAAACGATCCGGAAAGAAATATCGAAGTTATGTAAGAAAAACATTTTTTCGGTTTTCTTTCGTTCACGATATCTCCCGAACGAATCAACCGATTTTGACCAGATTAGCGGCGATCAACGTGGTTTTTCAAGCTTAAAAAAAATGTTTTTTTCTTATTTTTTTTTAGAATTTTCAAAATTTCTCAAAATTTATCGGTACGAATCGATTCAAATTCACGGGAAATCTAAGTTTGAGGGAACTCTTTAGAACGCCCTTTGGTAGGTTCCGATCGGTTCAGTCGTTCAAAAGTTATAAGCCAGTTATATTTGCCTGGCAGATATTTCGGGTGCCGAGGAAATAAAATACTCGGGGGAGGGGGAGACCAAAACCTAGCAAACAACAATATGGAAATGTTGAAGAACTTTCAAACATTGTTTACAATACAGGGGTTGAATACCCCAGTGCCAGCGAGGGTAGGCATGCAACCGGGCCTAAACTCGTCGTTACCAAGCGACCGTTTGAACAGCGGAGTAAACCCTATGGCTCTGCTGTCTAGCAATGCTAACTATGTTATAGAGAGTACGAACACAGTCCACATAGAAGAGAACAGACAGTCGAGCAATGTTTCTATAAAGAGTGGAGGACTTATTGCTCCCGTCAATTCTTATCGTTATCGAGAGAGGATCAAGTCTCTACCCACCGTCACCGGCCAACAATCGCCAATGGAGTGGCTTGGTAGCAAGATCGAAGAGTTAGTTGATTTCATCAAGGACAAACGAAACCTCCACCATGAAATTGGTAACGTCAATTACTACGTCACACAGACTGGCCAACAAATCACCGGGCATGTCGGAGTCAACGACCCAAATAACTCCGGGACTGAACAAAAAATCACAGCTACTCCAGGTTACTCCAACCATACTATTACGGCAAGAAAAGGACAACAGGAAGAGACAATTGTCTGCACCTAGCCCTTTTTTAGCCAACGACAAACCAGCACAGAAAAAGACAGTCCGAGAGGATACCTGGATCAACGTAACTCGACGAATGAAGAAGAAGGAAACGGAACAGAAGCCAGCGGCTCAATCTATTGAAGCTCAAAACCAGCCAAATAAGGGTGGCTCGAAGAAACCGAGGAAGAAGAAAAAAACTAAGGCTGTGCTTGTCTAACCAGCTGAAGGGCGAACACACACATGCCCCATGATGGCATCCCGACATCGGTGATCAAGACTGTAGCCCTGGAATACCCAGACATACTCTTGAATACCTACAATGCATGCTTGGCAACTAGCACGTTTCCCGCGGTCTGGAAGTGGCAGAGATTAGTTCTCTTAAACAAAGGTAAGGGAGCTCCCGTAACAGCTTCGTTGTTCAGACCACTCTTCATCCTGAGAAATCTCTGCCTTAAGAAATCTTGAAAAATCTCAAAAAAAATAAGAAAAAAATCATTTTTGAAAGTAGTTTTTTTGAAATATCTTTTATACGGCTATATCGATCAACTTCAAAAACTAACTCGCTCTTAAGCTTGAAAAACCACGCCGATCGTCGCCAATCCGGTCAAAATCGGTTGATTCGTTCGTGAGTTATCGTGAACGAAAGAAAACCAAAAAAAGTAAGGAAATCGGGCAGCCTTCTGCGAGATAAACGAGGATAGCGCGATCAAGATCCTTGATAAAGACCGAATAAAGATCGGATGGGTTAACTGTCGCATACGCACAGTTGCGAAAGTAACCCGATGTTTTAAATGCCTTAGTTTTGGGGACCGAACAAGAAACTGTACGGGACCGAACCGAAGCAAGTGCTGCTATGAATGTGGAGGAGAAAACCACAAGGTCGTAAACAGCACGGAGAAGCCAAAATGCTTTTTATGTACATTAGGGTGGGTCAAAAAAAACTTTTATTTTATTTTTTGGATCTCACACACAAAAACTAGTTGCTAGGCACCTTTAGAAAGTACTCACCCTTTATGGGCTCTTTATATTAATAGGAACATTATCCTCATCATAGTTTTCTATTTTCAATTTAGTTCGATATTAAAATGGTCATATATCATCACCAATAAGTTGTTATGCCCGTACCATAATCAATATTTGCAGGAAATTAAATGCTCTACAAGAATGGTCTATTATACTTTTTCGATCAATCTTACCATTTGAAAGATATTTAAGGTCAAAAATTAAAGAACTTAAAGAAAAATAACTTTTTTTTTCTGAATTTTATTGCTGACTAAGTAACAATTATTATCGAATGAACTGCATTGATTCCTGTAGAAAATTTAACGCTCTACAAAAATGGTCTCTTATACATTTCCGATTGCTCGAACCATTTTGAAGATATTCCCATTCCAATTCTAATATAGACTGATATTCATAACTTTTTGATAATTATGCTTAATTTATACGTTTAATTTATCAATTTTTAGATAATTCATGATTCAGAAAGTTTTTCATTCAAGAATTATTGTTGGATACATAACTAGAATGACAAATTCGGTTTCATCACATGAAATTTTATATTTTAATATAATAACAATACGAAAATATATTAATTCCTTTACATTTAGTTATCAAAATTGACTTTTATTACTGTTAGGGAATTTCGCTCGATGTTCTTTGACAACTTGAAGTACATATTGAAATTGGTCTTCGTTTTTTGACAAACACTCATTGTATTCAGATACCATCGCTGCTCCACGCTCCGCAACATCATTAACAACTTTTAATTGATTGAAATATTCTTCATTTTCCTTATAACTCTCATCCGATGTCCATAAGTCAATATTGACATCAAGAAAATCATATGGTAGATCAAAGATTTTGAACAAATTTGATGATTTTTGAGAAACGAAATCACTCAAATCTTTTTGAATAATTTAATTGATGTTTTTTCGGTCAATCTCAAATCTCTTGACTTTACAATCTATACTTTCTCGAGTTTTCACAGCGTCCACTATCCTCTTTTTCATATCGAGTGGTACAGCGTTATCAAACAGTGATAAAACGGTAAGTTCGTGTTTTAAATACCACAAATGTGAAGTCATCTTATCGAGAGTTGCTGAAGAAATTGAGGCATCAATTTTTTTGTATTCGATTAGTTGTTTTAAAAATTCTAAATCGTGATTCGGAGCTGCAATCGCAGAAGTTGATGAAAACCAAGCCTTCAAATATACCATTATTGTAAAAATGCAAATCTGCTCCAAATTATTCGATTCTTTGGCAATGAGACCAAGCTCATTTCTCAAAATGAACATTTTCAGGCTATAAATGGCTTTCGCCATCCATCTCGCATGATGGATTGCACGACGGTACTTAAAACAAACTTTATCTTGAGGGATCACTCCAAGAAAAATTAATGGAAATTCTAAAAACTCCTTGTAATCATCTCGTGGTTGTTTCAACTAGCAAACAATACAAGTAAATTCATATAAAAAATGACCAATCCGATTTTATATTCATAATTTATAATTATATTTAAAACATACTTTCAAGCATTGTGTGATGAAAGATGATATTTTTTAAACTTCCCCCTAAGAAAATCAATGATTTTCAAAAAATCGGGAAGTTATTGGTTTTACCCCGTTTTGAAAAAATCGAGTTTTCATCAGATCTCGACGTTTTGAGGTCCTAGGAAGCTTCCCTGACTATTCCTGAGAGGGTGTCACTGTGTCTGTATGTGTGTGTGTGTGTGTGTGTGTGTGTGTGTGTGTGTGTGTGTGTGTGTGTGTGTGTGTGTGTGTGTGTGTGTGTGTGTGTGTGTGTGTGTGTGTGTGTGTGTGTGTGTGTGTGTGTGTGTGTGTGTGTGTGTGTGTGTGTGTGTGTGTGTGTGTGTGTGTGTGTGTGTGTGTGTGTGTGTGTGTGTGTGTGTGTGTGTGTGTGTGTGTGTGTGTGTGTGTGTGTGTGTGTGTGTGTGTGTGTGTGTGTGTGTGTGTGTGTGTGTGTGTGTGTGTGTGTGTGTGTGTGTGTGTGTGTGTGTGTGTGTGTGTGTGTGTGTGTGTGTGTGTGTGTGTGTGTGTGTGTGTGTGTGTGTGTGTGTGTGTGTGTGTGTGTGTGTGTGTGTGTGTGTGTGTGTGTGTGTGTGTGTGTGTGTGTGTGTGTGTGTGTGTGTGTGTGTGTGTGTGTGTGTGTGTGTGTGTGTGTGTGTGTGTGTGTGTGTGTGTGTGTGTGTGTGTGTGTGTGTGTGTGTGTGTGTGTGTGTGTGTGTGTGTGTGTGTGTGTGTGTGTGTGTGTGTGTGTGTGTGTGTGTGTGTGTGTGTGTGTGTGTGTGTGTGTGTGTGTGTGTGTGTGTGTGTGTGTGTGTGTGTGTGTGTGTGTGTGTGTGTGTGTGTGTGTGTGTGTGTGTGTGTGTGTGTGTGTGTGTGTGTGTGTGTGTGTGTGTGTGTGTGTGTGTGTGTGTGTGTGTGTGTGTGTGTGTGTGTGTGTGTGTGTGTGTGTGTGTGTGTGTGTGTGTGTGTGTGTGTGTGTGTGTGTGTGTGTGTGTGTGTGTGTGTGTGTGTGTGTGTGTGTGTGTGTGTGTGTGTGTGTGTGTGTGTGTGTGTGTGTGTGTGTGTGTGTGTGTGTGTGTGTGTGTGTGTGTGTGTGTGTGTGTGTGTGTGTGTGTGTGTGTGTGTGTGTGTGTGTGTGTGTGTGTGTGTGTGTGTGTGTGTGTGTGTGTGTGTGTGTGTGTGTGTGTGTGTGTGTGTGTGTGTGTGTGTGTGTGTGTGTGTGTGTGTGTGTGTGTGTGTGTGTGTGTGTGTGTGTGTGTGTGTGTGTGTGTGTGTGTGTGTGTGTGTGTGTGTGTGTGTGTGTGTGTGTGTGTGTGTGTGTGTGTGTGTGTGTGTGTGTGTGTGTGTGTGTGTGTGTGTGTGTGTGTGTGTGTGTGTGTGTGTGTGTGTGTGTGTGTGTGTGTGTGTGTGTGTGTGTGTGTGTGTGTGTGTGTGTGTGTGTGTGTGTGTGTGTGTGTGTGTGTGTGTGTGTGTGTGTGTGTGTGTGTGTGTGTGTGTGTGTGTGTGTGTGTGTGTGTGTGTGTGTGTGTGTGTGTGTGTGTGTGTGTGTGTGTGTGTGTGTGTGTGTGTGTGTGTGTGTGTGTGTGTGTGTGTGTGTGTGTGTGTGTGTGTGTGTGTGTGTGTGTGTGTGTGTGTGTGTGTGTGTGTGTGTGTGTGTGTGTGTGTGTGTGTGTGTGTGTGTGTGTGTGTGTGTGTGTGTGTGTGTGTGTGTGTGTGTGTGTGTGTGTGTGTGTGTGTGTGTGTGTGTGTGTGTGTGTGTGTGTGTGTGTGTGTGTGTGTGTGTGTGTGTGTGTGTGTGTGTGTGTGTGTGTGTGTGTGTGTGTGTGTGTGTGTGTGTGTGTGTGTGTGTGTGTGTGTGTGTGTGTGTGTGTGTGTGTGTGTGTGTGTGTGTGTGTGTGAGATACTGTTGGTGTGCAAACCTAGTAGGTGGGGCAAGAAGGATTCGATCCGTTTGTGCCGGGGAATAGAGTCAGAGACTCCTGGACGACGCCGAGTCACCAGGAAGGGGGAGCTAGCTTTGAGTTCATTTAGTTCGCGATTTGATTTACCGACCACCCATTTATTATCAATCGCTTGAATTTCGTTTATATTATTTCTTGTAAAAGAACTAACTGCATTACTCTGTATTTATTTTATTGTTATTAATTTATATTTTCTTAATCAACTGTTAAAGACAATTAAGTTTATTTTTAATTAATTATTTATCTGATTAATATTTTCTCAAAAAAAAAATTGACCCTGGTTCCGGAGAGATTACGAGCTGAGGATTTACCTGTTACAAAGTTGACTTCGACTTATAAGAAAACAGTTTTAATTTTTTTTTTAAATCTATCCAACACAATAACAAATTAGAATAAAAAATTATCTACTTTATAAAGAATTTGTCAAGAGTTACTGGTTTCTTCTAATTCCATCAACTCTTCACTTATGGTTGGAGTTTGTATATTATGATGAATAAATTCTTTCCGAGTGCCGCTTTTTTGATTCAAATATAAATCTTCGATACGGTCATCAAGCAACTTTAAAGACTTCTGATCAACTATATCGAATGAAATTTTCAGCCCATTCTGAAATACTGATTGTTTCTTTTTTTGTGCTGGTGATTTTTTACGTGTACAGTTTTTTTGTATGCTTTTTCATTTATTGTGCCATCGAATGATTTTTTACACTACATTATTAGCACCAAAAGTCAGAATGTCATTTTTTTCCATAGCTGTATAACCTTATCTCCTACATTTTTAGCACTTTGTTTCACAGAATATTTAAGAAAATTCAGATGATGAAAAAAGACACCCATAACCTCTTTCACTGTCGGTAATTTAAGTTCAAGAATTTTTGGCATCGGTTTGCCAATTAAAAGGGATTTCTTTATTCATATTAGATAAATATCAGGTAATTCACAATTATTGTAAATATATTTAATCATGGCTGTTAATTATTTAGTTGTAGTTACACACAAGAAGACACGACTCAGAAGCTCCAAAGACTTTGTGCACAATGTAGAAATATAAGAAAAAATATAGAAATGACATAAATCCCCAGATGGCGCTAGTATGACAAGTGATGAATAACAGAAGTACCAATATTTAATACTAAATCCCTAGAAATAAAATATTCAATTATAAATTTTGTGGAAAAAAAAATTTGTGTTACATTTAAAATCAGCTTGTTGAGAAATACTTAATTACGATCCTTAATTGTAATAAGAGTTAAATTATAAAAAGAAAATATCGTTAGGGAATCGATTCAAAAGAAATATCTTTCCAAAAAGGGTAAAATATAACTCAAAAACTGTTATTCTATCAAAATAAACTCAAATTATTATTAATATGGTCAATATTGATAAATTAAACGTATAAATTAAAAAGAATTATCAGAAAATTATGAATATCAGTGCATATTGAAATTGGAATGGGAATATCTTCGAAATGGTTTGAGTAATCGGAAATGTATAAGAGACCATTCTTGTAGAGCATTCAATTTCCTACAAATGTTGATTATGGTACGAGCATAACAAGCTATTGGTGATGAGTTATGACCATTTTAATATCAAACTAAATTGAAAATAGAAAACTATGATGAGGATAATGTTCCCATTGATATAAAGATCCCATACTGGGTGAGCACTTTCTAAAGGTGCCTAGCAACAAGTTTTTGTGTGTGAGATCCAAAAAAAAAAATTAAAGTTTCTTTTGACCCACCCGAATATATATCGGACAAAGACGCTCAAGATGGCTTATGTCATATAGCCGGCTCCGGAACTTGTAAGGCATTCCGCACTGCACTTGCCGAAGTCACGAGAAAGCAGAAATGACGCTCTTATTCCAGGGAAACCTGAACAGGTGTGGTTTGGCGCAAAATATCCTGCGCCAACGTATCTTCGAAGACAAAATTGATATCTGCCTTGTCTGCGAGCAACATCTCAACATCCAAGATAGATCATGGTTTGCTGATAAATCCGGGACAGCAGCAATATCGATCACTAACACAAAGAACATTACCGTCGACAACAGCGGAAGCGGGTCAGGATTCGTCTGGATCAAAACCCCCACGACCTACTTTATAAGCGTCTACCATTCACTAAATAAAGTGATTCAGGTGTTCCGACAAAAAATGGTGGACATAGAGGACGCCATTGGCAAGTTCAACGAGGAAGTCTTCGTTGCTCGCGATTTCAACGCGAAATCAGCTGAATGGGTTGCTGACTTCTTTTACACCAGAGGAAACAAAGTAGCAGACTTTGCAGCAAGACTCGACCTCATAGTGATAAACACCGGTAATACTACGACTTTTAGAAGACCAGGATACTGGGGATCTATCCTTGATATCACGTTGGCGACTCCAAAAATCGCGAACATGATCGAGGATTGGACAGTCTAACACACACACACACACACACACACACACACACACACACACACACACACACACACACACACACACACACACACACACACACACACACACACACACACACACACACACACACACACACACACACACACACACACACACACACACACACACACACACACACACACACACACACACACACACACACACACACACACACACACACACACACACACACACACACACACACACACACACACATACATACATACATACATATATACAGACACCATCGCAGGAAAGCTTCCTAGTACCTCGAAACGTCGAAATCTGATGAAAACTTGATTTTTCCAAAACGGGGTGAAAACAATAACTTCCTGATTTTCAAAAATCTTTGACTTTCTTAGCAGGAAGTCAAAAATTGAAATGTTTTTCAAAGGTGATGTATTTCTCGAGGTAATCAGAAAGAGTTTTTTTTCTTTTTTTATTTTTTGCTACACTTGGAAATAAAAAACGCAATTTTAACTCAAGAAATCGCGCTTAATTTGTTATTAAAAAATTGAAAAAATTAAAAAAAAAATCTCTGCTGATTACCTGTTGATTTATGCAAAGAAATAATGTTTACATTTTTAAAATGATCGGTTCAGTTGATTAGTCGATTTATAATTTCAGAGAAGTGGATTCGTAATCTCAAGGTGGTGGTTATGACGTCGTGTCAAAAAAGATGATGCAATGGATGAAGTCGATCAGTAGTCTCAAGATGAAGGTTATGATGCCACGTCAGAAAAAATTATGCAATAGTTAAAATCGATTGCCAGTCTCAAGATGGAGATTATGATGCCACGTCAGAAAAAAAAGTGATGCAATAGATGATTTTTGATTGGGGTTGAAGAAAGACTGACGCAATCACGAGCATATAAAAGCCGACTATCTGAATGTCCAAATCCTTTTAGAGAGCGGTAGCGGGAAACGGGGGAGGATGGACTATCAGGATAAAGAATACACAACGCGGAGGTTTTAATTCCCGTTGTTAAATTATTTGAAGTGGGAAAATTTCGGAAAACAAAGAAACTACGTCTACCAAGAGACTGGGCTTAGATCGGTAATTCCGTTAATAAATAGATCGAATAGTAATTTTTATACTGACTGTTACTTAAAAGTACTTCTCTTCTTTACTGGACCCGGAGCTGCTTGGCCGCTGAAAGCGCCGTAGCGGAGAAATCTTATTCTAACCGGATCGGGATGGATAAGGGCTGCTCTTCAGTAATGACGCCAGATGGTTGTATTTTAATGTCTTTTAAATGTATTTAATTATAGCAGCAAAGATGTTATACACGGTCACAATGTTTAATCACTTATAATATATATAATTCGAAATAATAAAATAGCGGTTTAACGTCCAACCAGCTTCCCGAAGGAAAAAGTGCGTGACTCACCAATATTGTCACAAGTATTATAATAAGTAACTTCAATTTAAACCAGGCTAAGTGCAGAGCAAATTAGACGGTTCATCTCGGTTACGTTAAATCTAATAATTTTCTAAGTATACGCGCTCGATGGACTGACCGTAATCGCTCTATCCAAGTGGGGAGCAAATTAGATTTTTAGAAAAATTTCAAATGCGGACCCGTCTGTCGTTAAATGGAAGACAAAAATTAGTTTACGGGCAAAAGGACTTACCCGACTGAGTGCAACGCAGATTAACTAATTATCAGGCACCGAGTCGCGATGGGTTGGCATTTTTAAATACTCGCGCTGCTAAGTTTTCAGGAATTCCCGTTGCTCAGTCCATCAACGCGTTTCTTAGTTTCTACGGTGGTTCTTGCGCATAGAGGGATGTTCCGTGGAGTGTGGGAAAGTTCAAAAATAAAAAAATAAAAATTGGATATATATACGGGGGCGAATATAACAGTGGTGATCTAGGCAATTGAGCTGCTGCTGCCATCAAGTGACAGGACATGGAGAGTGCATTTACTGGTAGAATCAAGACGGGGTGTGTCATCAATCTCCATCACGCTGACTTGAAGGCTTTCTTTAACGATGCTGAAAACTTGGTCATCGAGAAAATTCAAGAAACCATGCAGCAGCATGGAAGTCTGAAAGTCAACACCTTGCTCCTTCGTCGATTTAAATGCCATAAAAATGATGCTATCGTTGTAAAGACCAAGTCATTTCAGAGCAAGAGCTCGACAACTTTTGCTGAAACAGGATTGCATGAATTGTATCAAGAAAGCGTGGTGAGTCAAACGTTGAGAAAAGTTGATGAGCTTCAAGAAAATCAGTCAGGCTGGAGTTTATCAGAAACTCTTTACCTGGGAGTCGACATTTCAAGATATACACCACTTCAAGCGGGAATTTCATAGTTTATACCAGGTGAGATTCAGAAGACGAAAGGTGTAGTTAATATAGTAAACAAAGATCACTACTGCTATCTTTGGTTTGTTGTTGCGGCTTTATATCCAGTTATAACAAACAGGAATTTAACATCTTCATATCTATATCCCAGCTCAGTATTGAATCATAGAGGAATAACATTTCAGATAGAATTAAAGGACGTACCATCATTCGAAAAAATAAATGATTTGAGGATTAATGTGTACGGTATAGAGCCAAAAGAAGGTAAAGAAGATCTTAGTGTTATTGTACTTCTGTACTTGAGTTCGAATCTTGAGTGTGTGAAAGATACTATTCATTTGCTTATGATTGAAACAATCTTGATATTGAACAAAGATAATAGTATTGAGAATCATAAGCCCATATTTTATTTCGCGTGGTTACGAAACCTTTCACTATTAGTAGGAAATACTATCAAAAAGGAGCATAACAAAGTATTCTTCTGTGATCGTTGTCTCTGTCATTACATACCGATACGGACAGTCCCGTGTATCACTTCAAGGTACCTGATATTTTCCAAGTCATCAAACGTGATATGCACAAGTTTGACACTTCTGACTTCCCAATCAACAACGAGTATGGCATGCCTCAAAAGAATGAGAAGGTTTTTGGGCTCACGAACGATGAAAACGATGGCAAAATTGTGTCAGAGTTTATCGACCTCAGAGCAAAGCTGTACGCATTTAAGCTGCACGAAAAAAATGAGGTGAAGAAGAGAGTCAAGGGATCAACGTTGCGAACGATCACATTTAATGACTTCAAGAATTGCTTATTAGATCATGTAAATATTTGCAAAGAGCAATTCTTGATAAGAAGTGATAGACACATTGTGAAAACAATCAAGCAAAATAAGCTTGCACTAAGCTGGGACGAGGATAAACGTCAATCGCTGGAACACTTTACCGATACTCTTCCATAGGGCTACCAGAAAGTAGATTCAAAGTCACCAGCTAAAAGGAGAAAAATGTAAATACTTAAGATTGTAAATAAATAGATTTAAGGTTGTAAATATCAGGGGTCATTGATAATGGTCCTACAGTTTCAATGCTGATTTTTTCAAATGGTTCCAGAGGAGTATCCGTGAGTTTCATGTGTTGTCTGGTTTTTATTCGAGTTAGTTTGTTTCTCTGCCAGATTTCGCATTGCTGGATGAATTGATAAATCTGTTGTTTCATTCCAGGCTAATAGAATCTCTTTCTGATTCGCCAGCAAGTTTTTACAACACCTTTATGGCCACCTACAAGGCTGGTGTGATTTTCCGCGATGATGTTGGTCCTTTTAGATTCATCAGGTATTTCGACGTTTCCTTCGCACAATGTTATGACTGCAGGACAGTTCCTTTGTTCTTGGCTTAAATACTTTCTAATATTCAAATCATGGACTTCGTCCCCCTGCTTTGCACAACGGAAAGAATGAATTTGATAATCGTACATTGTTAAGTGGAGATTACGTAGACCTTCGATTAAGTCAATCGGTGTCGTTTTTTCGAAATGATGATCCTTTACCTTTTTGAGGATGGGCAGCTACTAAATCGGGGTTATCAATAAACTGTAGGTCTTGGAGCAGCCGAGATACAGGTTTGATTATTTCGCAATCGGCGGCCAAGAAGTGTAGCAGATGGTCTCGTACATAGGTAATATCGTGGCGACTGACCGAACTTTACGTTAATCTTTTGGCTTTCTGGAGGTTTTTCTGAACTTGGTGAGGAGAGATTATCGGTTCGGTAGTACTTTTCCCGCATCATGTCCTCTATTCCTTCATAAGTAGTGGGATCCTGTATTGAAATTAGGGGGAACGTTCGTTGAATTCTTCTTGGGCATTGTTCGCCGTTATTTGTTGGCGGAGGAGGAACTTCGATTACCTCGGATTTTTCGCTTAAGCCTTCTGACGACTTCGACTCATCGATTGTGGCTTTGGTTTGGTCCGAAGGCTGAGTTGAATCTTCTGATGAATTTGACTCTTTATCGAGTATGATAGATTCCGACGCCTTTTGAGATTCGGAATTTTTATGGCTTTCTTCTAGATTTGGCGGAGAAATTGATCATTGTTCAGCCGTGTGTGGTGTAGTTTCTCTTCGCGTGAAGCTTCCGACTGGGAGGTTTTCAAAGTCGAGTGTCTGGCTAGTTGAGGGCCAGGGTTTGTCCAGAGTATCAATGATGTCTCGTGCTTCATGGTCATATCGTATTCCCATGGCTACTCGATTATCTGGAACTAGGACAAGTGCGTATAAGGAAGTGAGAGATCCTTTCATGCTCCTGAAGTAGTCAGTAATTCTAGATCTCTGTTTTTCGTTCGGAGATGTTAAAGTGGCACTAGCTTCGACGTTCGTAGGAGTTTGATTGAAATTCGGGGAACTTGGATCTGATATTTCATCTTCTTCAGGGCTAATCTCACTACTTGATCCGTGCTCCGAGTTGTCTTTGTTGTCTCGTAGAAATTCTTCGATGGTGTCATCGGATTCAGTTTGAAGAGAAGGGATACCGTTCAGGGATTCGCGGATTTCTTTTGCGATGTTCGAACTAGTTATCTTAAGGCCCGATCGTTCTCAAGGAGTTCATCGGCTTATCAGTTCTTCACGCCTGAGGTTCTTGACAGCTCTTTTTCGATAGCTGGATAGGTCGTCTTTCTAACACTTCGTCGAACATTTTAACGAATTCTAAAGTTTTTCTACGGGGCCTTGGAACGGCAGATGTTTCCTGATCTTTCTCTGATTCATCGTCCCCCTCTTGTCCTTTATCTGGCGCAGGTTCTTCGACGTTCAGATAGATTTAAAAGACCTCGTCCCCTCCCCCTCTTGGTTTTCATCGACATCATCCTCAACATGGCTAGACTCCAATGGCTTATAGTTCTTCTTCGGGGGTACTCGCGTCGTTCCCTGTGCACGCATTCGTAGTCTAGAGGCTATGGTATCCTGGATTTCATCAGCACTTTTAATTCTTGGTTTGTTTTTAGTTCCGGGTGGGCGTCCTGGTCTCTTCACAACGTTGATGGCTTGGTCATCCGTTATTTTAGATGTTAGTGGTTTGTTCTTACTGACCGCGAAGGGAAGCGAATAGAGTCTATTTAAAAGTCCATTAAAAATACTTACAAAGCGTGTGCTTATACATGTGTGTATGTGTGTATGTGCGTCTGAGTATGCGCCCGTGTGTAAAGGTGTAATTTTGTGGATGTAGATGTTATTTTGTTGCGTGTAATGATAATTGCGGATGCGTGTGATCGTACGTGTATGTGTGTAGGTGTAATTGTGCGCTTGTGTGTGTGCCCATGTTTGTAGGTGTTGTAACCAGGTAAATTTACCCTGTATTGATAAATCGCAGGAGATCGATAATTATTAGACGCAGCACTGGCGCGCCTCGATCTGCGGGACCCCTAATAGTAATTAAGAAGGGGGAAATAAGGTAAGTGTGCGGGAGCCGGCGAGTGTGACAATCAGAAGAGGTTGGTCGGCCGACATCACCGGTCGCAGTGAATCAGCACACAAAGGTAATTATCCAATCGCACGTTTCTAGTCGGAACGCAGCGATAAAATTAATTAACAATTTCCCATTTTTGATTTTTGAAACAAATTTCTTACTCGTACTGTCGTTGCAGGTAAATAAAAAGGAAATTGGAACGAGATCCCCGGAGGAATTGAAGCACTAGGAGCTCGAGTTGGAGTTTTTCCAAAAAAAATCCAGACAAAGGACTTCAGAGAATTTTCTTCGAGCTGTAATTGAGGTACTGAAATTTACTCAGTGAGCGGAAAGTGGACCACGGTTTGTACCCTGTTCACTTTACCTCTTCTTAATTTTATGAAGATTTTATCAATTTATTAATTAGTGATTAATAACCTTCGGTAGTTTAGACTGAGTGATTTTCATGGGGATTTATACCCGAGAGTCACTTAGTCGACCTTGAAGGATGAATTCTGTCAACATTTTTCGCGAGAAATTTTTAACTAACTAAAATTAATCCATGAAATTAATTAATATCTGAAAATTCGTTGATTTAATTGATGTAATTGTATAAACAATTAATTCAAAAACCGAGTGATTGATTTTGATACTTGAAAAATAATCAGCAAGCGTTTTCTCGTGGAATTTTGGTTAAACGTCGATCCATTTTTGCGTCGCAGTAATTCCGAAAACCCAAGGTCAATAACAACCAAACTAGCGAATGTTTTAGAATCTACTTCTGAGTGTCGACTTTTGTTGAATTTTGTGAACGAAAATTTTTACATAGAATTTTGTCGAAATTTATATTAGGAAATACTTAATTGAATTTACTTTATATTGTAAAATATTTCATTACGTAGTAAATAATTAATCTGAACTTGAGTTCGTGGGGTTTTGTACAATTTAAAATTACTATAATTACGAAAAATTAATAATTATCAGTGAGGACGTTAAGTCCAGGAATTTAGTTATTTTATTTAGAGAATTTCACCAATAATTTCGGTTATAATTAATTAATTTTCGTCGTCGTTTTTTTTTTAATAATTGTGAAATTGATTATTGAAATTTCTATTGTGATTAAAGTAATTATCAAAAATATTTCTCGGACAGAACAATTATTATGTCGGCAAATTATTAAGACCTCTGTCTACATATTTTAATCTATTAATACGAGATACAAAGACCTCTTGTTATTAGTAGATTTCATAGAAATCTAACTATTGCATTGGTCCTCATGACGGAACTTTTAAAAAGTTTTGCTATATTTCGACTACACCCATCGAGCTGAGTCGAAAAATGCATATGGTTGAAAAGTTATTATATGTTGAAACACTAAATTTTTGCTTATTTGAAAAATTTAATACTTTAGGCCACTAAACCTCGCGGGTAAAGAATAATCGCCTAGATTTCGTTATGTTTTGGTTTACTGCCCTGGGATATTCCGCTCCCGTGTATTGATGATTGTCTTTGTTTTTTTGATTAATAATTTTACGGACAGAAGTTCCCACGTGTGCCAGTTAACTTGTTTTAATTACTTACAAATTTAGCTGCAAAGATGGTCCTTCGTCCTTGATTGGCTTTGTAGTTGGTTGTATAAAATTATGCAGAATAGACGTTGATGGTTTATAATTAAGTATTGATTAGCGACAAAATTATAACAAAACTTAACTTTATTTCACTAAATCAACACTTTAAGTAAATTTATAATACTCGGTAACGAAGCACAATAAATTTGTTGTATAAATATTTTATTTATACTTGAGGTTAGAGGTGATTGATTATTAATAATAAACGTAGTAATATTAGTTTAACGTAAAATAATAATAACTAGAATATGTTGGCGCGTGCAAGCGCGCGCGTTTTAGCGCAGTCACACTAATTAAATATGATAATATATCTAAATTTTAATGCTGAGAGCAATCATAAATGTAAAAAAGGCCATTCGGCAGCCGAAATGGAAGTAGATTTCATAATTTGAATTAGAATAAACTCTTAATTTGCTGTTATTTATGACACAATTGATTAAGGAAGATAATGAAGCATGTGAATTGAAGCTTATTAAATAAGCTTTCAGATACAATTTCCGAAGTTATCGCATTCAAAAGTTATTGCGAGAAAAACCAAAAGAAGTTGAATTTTTCAAAATTTTTTGAAATTTTAAATCAGCTCGTATTTATAAAATAACCGACCGATTCAGCTCATCCTCGAACTTAACCTCGGTAATTATCCGTCGAATACGGACGCTAAGTTTAATGAAGATCCGTTAAAAATTAAGAGAGTTAGAGTAGAGACAAGGCCGGTTATATCGTATATATACGTATATCCATACATATATAAACTTTTGAACCATATACATTTTCTGACTAAGATTGATGAGCAGAGTAAGAATATACAAAAAATTTTTGAAAATTCTGACATGAGGACCAATGCAATAGTTAGATTTCTATGAAATATACTGAAAACATCAATTTTTACGATTTTCAAAATTTCAAAATCATGTCATTTCCGAATCAATCGCCCGATTAAGCTCATCTTCGAACTTAACCTTGGTCTTGATCGATAAATGAAGCATGTTGAGTTTGAGAGGAATCGGTTATAAATTGAAAACGTTATCGTGCTGACAAGCCGCGTTATATCATATATATATATATATGTTTCTACAATTCGGTGACTTTTTTACATTTTGGTGACGTCACCGAAATGTATTTTATATATTATCTACATTTCGGTGAAGTCATCAAAATGCTCATTCTAATTTTGATATATCATCAGCATTTTGGTGACCCACGGTAATGAATTTTCACTCCGTTTCTACATTACAGTGAGTCACCGAAATGTATTTTGCGAATTGTTCCTATATTTCAGTGACTCACTGTAATGACTCTATTATTCGGAATTGTATGTAGCTATTAATTAATACTGAATCACTAATCAGCTATAAAATATTTATTATCAACATATTGATACTAATTTCTTCATTTTAAGTGTGTAAAATATTAAGAATTTAACTAAACGACCACTTCTTTTTTAAATACCAATGTCTCAATTTCCATAAAAATTTAGCATTATCGATAGAGTTTACATTATATAATCATAAGACAGATTTCTTTATTAGGATATCTAAAAATAATTTGGTTTTCAGATGAAACTATCATGATTATTAACTTTATGATAAATTAGTTTAGACTCACACATTAATTTCCAAAAAAAAAATTTTTTTTAATAAAATTTTAAAATTTCAGCGAAAATGCAAACACAAAACGTTTGTTAAAAAATTCTGTCAAGATCAAAAATTAATATTATATAAAATCGAATTTCAGATAAAATTAATTACTATTTCGAATCATATATAAATTATTAACTTTCTATATTATTGTATGACCAATTGCTATCATGCATGCTATCTATTGACTGGGGGAATCATTTTCATGTTGACTCGTTAAAATTTTAATTTGTGACCGAAACGTTGATAGCAATAAATTTCGTTATAAAGATATGTAGATATATGTATGTTGAGCGGTCAGTTCGAAGCTATTTCGGCAGTAAAATAGATAGAATGAGGACAAGCCCGATAGTTTTGGGATAGACTCGAAGTATCCACAAATATAACCGATAGTTTGAAGACTGATACTTTGAGGACGGCTTCAAACTATCAAAAAATAATACATACTATTACACATGATCGATGAAGTCACTTTTTTTTTATTTTTAGAAATATAAAAGATCCTAAAACTATTGCCAAAAGTCATTTTTGTTTACATCATACATGCAAAAAAGTATAAAAGTTTTACGATAAATCTGATAGTTTGAGGACATTGATGTCTGAGTAACAATCGGAAAAATAATATGAAAAGACAATTTTCTGAGACATATCGAGAGAATAAAATTCTCTCTCGAAACGAGCTTAGATGATCTTTACGTCAATCTAGCCGAATCGAAGTTGTCAAGCATATTTGGCTTTAACTTAATGAGTGATAAAAACTTCAATTTTGATAACATTTGTTAAGATGGTTTTCATACGGGAAATTTTTTTCATTTGGTTTTTCCTGAAATTAATTATCATTTTATCATAAGAAAGGCTCATTTGAACTTTTTTTATCCAGAGAATTTTTTTCTATCATCTATAATTCCAGAGTTTTCCTGAAAAACAGTTTAAAAATCAGGAATTTCACGTATTATTTGCTAAACTAGTTTTGGTAGAGTAAAAATTTTTCTATTGTATTTTATTGAATTCGACCATAATCTTATTAGAAATATTTGAAACTTTTTTCATCGGAAATATTTTTCTCTATCATGAATAATTCCAAAGTTAGCCTCAAGAACATTTAAAAATTCATTAATTTGAAATAGCTTTTGATATAACAGTTTCTATGTTAAAAAATTTTTTCTTCCCGATTCTCTTGGAATTGATCATTATTTTATCTTAGGAAAGGCTCATGCAAACTTTATTTATGCAGAAAGTTTTTTTCTATTATCAATAGTTCCAGAGTTATCCTAAAAAACAGTTTGAAAATCAGAAATTTCTAGTTTATTTGCTAAACTAGTTTTGGTTCAGAAAAAATCTTTCTATTGTATTTAACTATTATTTAATTATAAAAAAGGCTATTTGGAACTTTTTTCATTGGAAATGTTTTTCTCTATTATAAATGATTCCGGAGTTATCCTCAAAAACATTTCGAAATTCATTCAGTTGAAAAATTGTATGGAATTCAAAAATTTACATTATAGAAAATCGAATTTCAAATAAAACTTATTACTATTTAGAACCATATAAATTATTAACTCTCTATAGTTTTGTACTAGTAATTGTTCTTATACATGCGATCTATTCACTCGAGCAGTTTATTATCTTATTGACTTGAGAAAATTTCAATTTGTTACCGAAACGTTGATAGCAGGAAATTTTGTTCTAAGTATATGTAGATAAATGTATGTTAAACGTGTAGCTTGAAGCCGTTTCTGTGGTAAAATAGATAGTTTGAAGACAATCTCAAAGTATCTACGTATATAACCGATAGTTTGAAGACTGATACTTTGAGGACGGCCTCAAACTATCAAAAAATAATATATACTTTTACACATGATCGATAAAGCCACTTTTTTTTTTATTTTATTTTTAGAAAAATAAAAGATTCTAAAACTATTGCTAAAAGTCACTTTTGTTTACATCAAACATGCAAAAAAAGTATGACAGTTTTACGATAAATCTGATAGTTTGAGGACATTGATGTCTGAGTAACAATCGAAAAAATAATATGAAAATACAATTTTCTGAGACTTATCGAGAGAATAGAATTCTCTTTCGAAACGAACTTAGATGATCTTTACGTCAATCTAGCCGAATCGAAGTTGGCAAGGATATTTGGCTATAACTTAATGAGAAATGGAAACTTTAATCTTAATAGCATTTGCTAAGATGGTTTTCATAAGGAAAAATTTTTTCTTTTGGTTTTTCCTGTCATTAGTTATCATTGTATCTTAAAAAAGGCTTCTTTGAACTCTTTTTACTCAGAAAGTTTTTTTCTATGGTCGATAATTCCAGAGTTATCCTGAAAAACATTTTTAAAAATCAGGAATTTCACGTATTAATTGCTAAACTAGTTTTGGTAGAGTAAAAATTTTTCTATTGTATTTTATTGAATTTAACTGTTATTTTATCATAAAGAGGGCTATTCAAAACTTTTTTTGTTGAAAATGATTTTCTCTATCATAAATAATTCTCAATTTATCTTCAAGAACATTTAAAAATTCATTAATTTAAAATAGCTTTTGCAATAATTATTTCTATGTGGAAAAATGTTTTCTTTCGGATTCTCCTGGAATTAATCATTATTTTATCTCGGAAAAGGCTTATGTGAACGTTTTTTATTCAGAAAGTTCATTTCTATCGTCAATAGTTCCAGAGTTATCCTAAAAAACAGTTTGAAAATCAGAAATTTCTAGTATTATTTGCTAAACTAGTTTTAGTACAGTGTTCGATTCGAGCTAATACCGGAACCTCCCGTCAACTTGGGTGAGAAGTCTTACGTTGTTTGAGTTGTCTGGGGCCTTGAAAAAGGCCGTTTGTTAGAGAAGTCCTGAGAAGAACTGATTTCAAATGGCCTTGAAAAAGACCGTTGTGGTCACTGCTAAGCAGTAGTCTAGAGATGACTTGTTAGTCACTCGCTCTTGAAAAAGAGCCTTGAATTTTAAGCTCTGAAAAGAGCTATTGAGATGGGCAAATGCAAGTTAACCTTGCTCTCTTGAGATGACTTGTAAGTCACTCTTCTAGTTCTAAAAAGAACTATTGGGATTGGAGCTCTGAGAAGAGCGGTTTTGCCTTAGCTCTGAAAAGAGCTATTGAGAAAGTACGAGAGCGTTGCTGTAGTTGAGACTGACAGCGTAGCCGAGATGGTCTGAATTGGCCGGTTGTTGACCTTGAACTGAGGATAGTCAAGCTTTGCACGCTTGCTATCCAAAAAAAAAACTACACTATAGAGGTAAGCCTTGCTCGCTTACTGTAGACTCTTGAGGTAATTCTTCTTCTTCTTCGCTCAGTGGTTGGAAGTGGACTGTGAGGTAGCTCTCCTCGCTGCTTATTTTTAAACAGTCTGATGATTTTGGTGGGGATTAGGGTGGGGCAGTACATTGGTTCGGGAGCTCCGACGTACTAATGGAGGGGGTCGAGGATTCCGGGCCAATGAGAAATTGGAATAAATTCCCACTACTTACTAGAACAAATTGGTGATGGCTCTCTCGTCATGGTCCGCGCTTTTTTCGGTGCCTGATAATGACCTTGATTTTGACTGGCGTTATAGTAAAGATCTTAATTAGCCATCTATAGCGAGGAGGTTTTTCAACATACAGAAAAAATTTTTCTATTGTATTTTATTGAATTTAACTATTATTTTATTATAGAAAGGGCTATTTGGAACTTTTTTCGTTGAAAATGTTTTTCTCTATCGTAAATGATTCCAGAGTAATCCTCAAAAACATTTCAAAATTCATTCAGTTGAAAAATTGTATGGAAATCAAAAATTTATATTATAGAAAATCGAATTTCAGATAAAACTTATTACTATTTAGAACCATATAGATTATTAACTCTCTATAGTTTTGTACTAGTAATTGTTCTTATACATGCTATCTGTTCACTCGGGCAGTTTATTATCTTATTGACTTAAAAAAATTTCAATTTGTTACCGAAACGTTGATAGCAGGAAATTTTGTTCTAAATATATGTAGATAAATGTATGTTAAACGTGTAGCTTGAAGACGTTTCTGTGGTAAAATAGATAGTTTGAGAACAGTCTCAAAGTATCAACAAATATAACCGATAGTTTGAAGACTGATACTTTGAGGACGGCATCAAACTATCAAAAAATAATATATACTTTTACACATGATCGATGAAGCCACTTTTTTTTTTTATTTTTAGAAATATAAAAGATCCTAAAACTATTGCCAAAAGTCATTTTTGTTTACATCATACATGCAAAAAAAGTATAACAGTATTAATTTAAAAAAAAAATAGAAATTTTTTCACTTTAGTGAACGATCAATTTTTATTTACAAAAAAAATTTTATTAGCAAAAAAATACATAATAATTACTTTATATTTATGAAGTGATTGCTTCATTATTGAGAAAATAAACTTCATTCCATTATTATGTGCGTCATTCCCATAATATTATAGGAACCATTTCCATAATATATTGAAGCTATTCCATTATTGTATCGGAACGTTTCCAATAAATTATCGGTATGGTTTCTACAATGAGTATAGGATTAATGCTTATAATGATAATTTTATTATAGGATCCATTCCCATAATTGTTGGAAAGATTCCTATAAATTTCTCTCCGTGTATTTTTGATTTCATTATATCTAAATTATTCGAAAAATTAGAGTTTATTGCAAGAATTTCGACATTCTGTACTTTACAACGAACATTGTCACACTTAAATGAATAAACTTTGAATCCACAACTTTTTTCAATATTTTCTTTGTTGCATCCCAAATTTAATAGCGCAAAACTTGTTTAAAACTAGGTTAATTGTTATAAACGCTCATTTAATTAATATTTAAATAGAAAAAAAAGTCAATGTCAATCTAGCAGGCTTGCATCCATTTTTGATAATTTGAAAATAAATGGATACGTTATTAAAAACTATCACTTCGGAAAAAATGGTCAAATAGACTTTGTAATTGTTGAAATGTGCATTGCTTATTGTGCAATTAACATTTCATTTTTGCTTTTTTCATCATTTGGATACGTAATCAATGACTATTAGATTGACAATCAAAAAAATAATATTAATATTCAAGCTAAACCCTATCTGAAATTGATTATTGATATCACAATGTATTTTTTTAATTTCATCAATATCAGATTTGAATGAATAAGATTTAATAAATTATACTGAATGAGTGTATATTCAATAACAAAATACTGGCAATAGGTTCTTAATATAATTTTGGTCTGAAAATTTCTTTTGAAAGTTTTTTTCAATCATGTGAAATTTGTATGAGCTTTATGAGATCATTAAGTATCATGTGTGTCACTGCAGATTCTTATTGTATGTTGATTAATTATCTGACGATGGTCGCTTTATATACACTTATATATTTTTCAAATGCTTCATTTGATCTTGGTCAGATATATTAATCATTTAAAGAAGTGATAGAATCATTATTGTCAATATTTATGAGAAAGTTGTTCCTTGGAATAGCTCATGTAAGCAAATTTTGGAGCATCAAAATTTCAAATTGGTAACCTCAAAATCGATGAACTACTGCAGTGAATAACATTTATGTACAGAAAAATTCATGCTATCAAAATTTTTAATACAATTTGAAATCGACATTATATTAAATAAATCTGAAGTAACTGTTGATTTATAAATTGAATAATGTATCTATTTTTTTTTTTTTTCAATGCACATAGTACTTTTTTTTTTAAAGATCTACATATTGTACTATTTTTCATAAATATAGCAATTAGTACTGCTGTCAATTACTTTGATTGTTCTCATACAGTAAATATTATTTATCAACTGATATTTATTAACTACTATTGAGTACAAAATGATCACTAAGTACGAGATGAATAATGTTTATTTACATACAAAAATAAAAAATTTTTCTGAACATATAGATATTTCCGCCAGCTCCATCTGTTGATTGTAGTTTGAGGAAATTTTTTGACGTTAGTAACAGAGAAAACTATATGTTTGACAGAAATCTATCAAATCCTTTAGGGCCAGTTTCAATGCAGGAGTAAATAAAGTATAGCAAATAAAAATCATAAGGCAGTATTATTTTTATACGCATATCATTTAATAGTAACAAACGTTATTTACTATTGAATGAAAGAACATTTTTGGTTAACTAATTTATTGCATCATACAAAGTATACTTATATTTATTATTAACTGTCTCATCAATTTAATTATTTACACTATAGTTATTTATACTTTTGTTGATGTTACAAAACATTCATTATTTTCTTGAGTCGACTGGATAGTAAAGCATATTGTAATGTGTTTCTTATAAACATTAACGTTTTGTTGCAAAAAAAAATCTGTTTTTAAATATAAGAACTGGTAAGTTATATTTAGTACTTTTTTAATTGATTGAAAGATGAATATCAGACGACCTGCATGAATTTGGCAAAATAAACATTCTACAAATACGTGAAAACTATACTTAATTAACTTTTCAGATAAAAATGTCAGCTTTTGAGGGCATTGATACGTCAACACCACTGAATTTAAGGAAATTGGCTCCATTAAATATTCGAATTTCCGACATTCAGCACACTGACGAATTCACGAGTCATGAACATTCATCTGAAAGTAGTGTTCCAAGTCTTCCATCCGAATTATTAGATTTAGTTGGTAATGATTGGTTAAACTCATCGGAATCAAATAGTAATCTGAATGAAATTATGAATATGACTACTCCAAGTGACAATAGTAGTAAGAAAATTGAAGAAATTTCAGCCAAAATTCATATAGAAATCAAGAAAACAACTGATTCCCGTGATATTACAAAAGTTTGTAGAATATTGGACAACGATTCAGATTTAAGTAATAATGATAACGGAAATTCTAGTATACTTAATTTAGGATTAACCGATACAAACAACCAAATACAAGTAAATGAAAGCGAAAATAATAATGAAAATCTAATTTGTTCTAAAAGTCAGAATAATTCTAAAGATTTACTGCCAAAAGTTAGTAATGATAAGTCACAAGCAATCAATGAGTTTAAATACTTGGATCCTGCTGGAGGAGGTTCAAAATTGAAAACTGTTGAAAAAACGAAAAATATTTCAAATATTGATTCAACAGATGATTCGTTAGAAAAAATGGATTTTATTGACGTTCATAATTTAAAAATATTTCAGTCAAATGTTCGAGTAAATACTTTAAAAAAAACAGAAATACGATCCAAACAATATTTCTGTCCATATTGTAAATGTATGGTAACAAAGTTCGCTAGACATTTACAACATTCTCATTCAGAAATCCTTAAAGTTCAAAAACTAATGAAGTTACCTTTAAAAAATGCGAAACGTTTAAAATTAATTCGTGAAATTCGTAATCAAGGTACATATTTACATAATACTCGTAAGAGTTTAAACACTGGGGTGTTAATAACGAGCCGAAGATCTCAGCCTGGCTACAATCGTAATGCTGACCATTTTACATCGTGTCCTCGTTGTAAAGCGTTTTTTTCCAAGCTTTCTATACGAATGCATGAAAAGAAATGCGGAAAAATTCCTAAAAAAGATGTACTTGGCACTTTAAAAAAACGTCAAGGCTTATGATTTATATGATAATATTAATAGCAGTGATTGTTATTATAAAATAATTAGGACTTACATTATCTTATATTTTGAATCAATATTGTACGTTCATACTGCTCAAAAAATTTATATTAATTAAGATATTCGTAAAATATTCTTGTATTAGTTAGTTGCGTAATTTAATCATTTCTTTCTACTATAAAAACTTCAAAATTACTCAGAATTTAAAGAAGAAAAAAATGTTAAAAATTTAGTTCTTGGTTGATATTTTTTTAATAGCTTACTACACCACTGGCAGATTCAAATAAGTTTTTTTTTTCTACAGACAATCTAAAATTCATTAAACAAAATTTAAATCACCCATTTAGAAGACACCTTTAATAAGTCTATGCTTTGAGGATATAATTTATTATACTTTGCACACCTTACAATGCAGGTTTTCAATTCAACTTTTCTGTAAGGTTAAAAAATTATATAAAATTCTCGTCTCAAAATAGTACACTCGAGTTCTTAAAAAAATTAAATTTGTTAAACTAAATAATAATAAACATGTTTTTTTTTACCCCTATTATCAAAATTTAAAGACAATATTTGTTTTAGCTTAGATGAGCAAATGTGTAAAAAAAAGAATTCTGATTACTTAACATTTTCATATACAATAAATAATTTCAATCAACTGTTGTAATTAACTACAAAAAAAATCTAATCAGAACAGTAAAATTTCCTAAATTTATAAATTCTTAATCAAAATTCATGTTTAGAAAATTTGATTTCATTTTCTATGAGTAACAGTTAATTGAGTATTAATTTTTTCTCGCTGACGAGTGTTCAAGTTTTAGATTTGAACATTTTCACAATATTGTTATGGATAATTAAACTTAATATTAATCGAATTTAAAATTATTGAGATCATTTTTAATGTCCGAAAGGTGTTTTAATTATTTATCTCGAAATTAATACTTATCAGAATTCTGTAGATCATGTTACTCTATTTTCATAATCAAAATTGATATTGACTTTTTAGGAGTACTTAGATTTCACTATTTATTGCAAATTTCATATCATTTTCTAACCATACTGCGAACATTATGACGTTGCAATCCTTTCTTCATCAGAACATTATTCGAGGGCGGACCTCAAAGTATCATAGGTTATAGGACGAACTTTCGAGTACGCTTTTCTTTTATGTAAATTCCCGGAATATTTGCTATCAAATATAAATGCACTAAATTCATTATTATTATGTGTATGTATTAGGGTATATAAAATAAACTCAGTGGAAGTTTGAACTCCTAATATTAAAATTATTACAGAATACAGAATTTTTTGACAGAAAATAAGACTGTCACGCCACCTTTGTTGTATATGCGTGGAATAATATTTTATTTAAATAAGCTAAATCAATATTTATATACAATTACGAGTTCAACTTTTTTGTTGTATATATTTAAAATAGTAATTTTAGTATCAACAAAAAATTTCTAAAAATTAAAAAAAATTACTAACAATAATAATAATTTTCAACATATTTACGCAACACAGGTGACACATGGTGGCCAAGGAGGTGAATTAAATCAACCATCTTTTTCTATTCTAAGAGTTGAGAATTGCCACGTTGATAATGTACGGTTGATTTTATAAGATTCATTCCGACCTTTGGTGAGCAAGATACGTATAAGAACGATATCACATCAATCATATTTAATTCACGCTTTTTCATTACATCCAGTACAACTTATAAGTTTCTCTGGACACAATTAAGAATCATTTATTATAATTATATGATTAATATATATCTCCTATTTTGCTGAAAGATTGTTCTGATTCGCCGTGTTTGTTTTATAAAAAGCTTCAAATAATCGCATTATTTTAATATTTTTTACGTTTTTATATTATCAAGATATGTAACTAAAATTGGAAAAAAATGTATTGTTTAGTTGCAACAAAAGAAGACAAATATTTCGTGACATCGTACAGAAATGTCAGACGTAAAAAAGACCTATTGTTTGTTATATATAAAGGTTATGAATTTCAAGTCATGACTATTTTTCGATATGGTAATTATTATTATTATTATTATTTTGATGATCATAATCATTATTTATCTCATATGTAAATAACTGCGACTATTTAATGATAATGAATATTTATATAATAGATATCCATTATTTTTTTAAGCATTTAGCTAACACTGATAGAATTTATTTAGTAGCATTATCTGTTGACAGTAATTTACGTTATATTTGTTGCATAAATATTCATTTAATTGATTTTAAATTTCTGAAGTTTTATAATAAATGGATTAATAACTTTTTTAATGATTATCTGAAAATCTAACTAATTTCTTTTTATTTCTTAGGTAAAAGAAAAGATTTGCTAAAATTAGCTCAAAACCTATCGTACAAATTACCTAAAGTTTATATTCCACGAATAAGAGAAAAAAGTACATCAACTTCTTTAAAAGCCGCACTTTTATCTGATGAAGTTTCTGATTTAACTCAAATAAAAAATTCTGCAGTTTCAAGAATTTCATTAACTGATCAAGGTATTATGCAAGATGAAACTTGTAAAACTGAGAATAGTTCAGAGTTAAATTTGATTTCTGACGGGACAGATAGTTCGTCATCCCACTTAAAACAAAAATTTTACGAAGACACTGATAAATTTAGTATTTGTAATATTAATACTTTAAAGAACGTTTTGTCGATTAATAAATCAATAAACGATCATTATAAAAATGATAATTGTAATGATATCAATACAAATTTAAAAATATTCTCTACAGAATCTCATACTAAAGTTAAAAATTTGATTGATTTTACGGATCGAAAAATAGATAATAACAAAAAAGAGGTAAGGTTCTTAAACGTAAATGAAAATAATAAAGATCAAGTGAATATGACTAGTTTAAATGATGAGAAAAATCTAGAATCAACATGCAATGTATCTCCAGACAGTGAAACTCTGAATAAAAGTATAATTGAAGCTACAGAAGCTAGGAAACCGCTTGTGAGATCAGTTGTAGAAGGGAATTTTTTGCCAATTAATAATGGTTTTATCACGAAAATTACTGAGCCGTTAAATTGGAAAACAATTGACGAAATCCCTATTATTATAATGAACGGTCCGATAGAACCTGAAAATGAAGAAAATATAGCTCTCTACCCATCATTTGAATACGAGTTATTGCCATCTTCAGCCACATTAGGTGAAAATAATGATTATTTTGCTTCTAATAACAAAGATTCTGAAATAGACGGATTTCAAGATAAAACAGTTTCATCTATAACTAAGCGGGACGATGAAACGTTAACATCCAATAACTCGGTCAAAAATTTTTCTCTCAAGTATGATCAATGTTCCAATCAATCAGACGAAGACCCGAATGACCCAAATTATGAAGTCGGTGACAGTGAAGATGTAGATTATGATTCTGAATACAGTGACTCTCATATTAGTGAACTTGAAGAATTAGATGATTTTGAGGAGCCTGAAGATTTAAGAAAAGACAGCATAGTGAGGGACGATCTTAATACATCAGCAGATTTGAATTTTGATCTGTCATCCATTCAATTGCAAGAGAGTCGAGTCAATGATTTGGATATAGACTCAAATGATAAACAGAATGAAGTTCTTGATGATAAACAAGTTTCAGAGCCATTATTATTCGATAACTCCCGTAAGTTGGCAACGTAATTACTTATAATTCAATATCGAATTGCCTCGTTTTTTTATTATCTTAATATATTTGTCCATATTTTGTGTCAAATACAGATTCAAATTGTAATTTTATAACAATTATAGATACTCTTTTTACAATCATGAAGTATTTTCTAGCAATATGTCATATAGAATTTCATAGTTTGGACTTAAAATTCCGTGAATCTATGTTAAGTGTTTATAAAAATTAAAGTTGCATAGCAATGATTCATACTCTTGAAAAATTATATCTAATAAATAATATGTCACGGGGCTCCTTCATTATCCGTTGAAGGTCCTCACCCTAGCCGCGGTTAGTTATCGACGGATCGCAGGGCGCTGTGGTCTAGGATGCTCGCGCAGTAACAAAAAAAATTAACATAAGTTCCGGGGCCTAGAAAATAAGCGTTCCGCGGGTGGGGATAATTCCACACCAGGGGCAAGTGAAGTTGGCGCACCGAAAAGCGACATTGTGAAGCCGGAGCCCGAGACGCCAGCACGAAATCTTGAAAAACAGGTAATTATTTATTTTCCTCTGAGTTTCTTGTGGAACCTTCAGAGCGATTATTTTAACATCTATAATTGATAATTACTGCTAGGCATTTAGCCAGCCTAATTATCCAATAATAACAATTCTAACTAGCCTGAATTTCCAGATAAATTATTGTTGAAAATCCCGAGCTGCGACGCAAGTGAACCGAGTACCGAGAACACCGTGATTTTGGCTGACAGAGTTGCCTCTAATACAAATCCACGAGAACGACAAAGAGAGCCGAACTTAAGAGAAGAAATCGTCAAAAGTTCTCAGGTACAAAATAAAGTTTAACCTTGGTAAATTATTGCGTCGTCCCCGGAAATTCTAGGCACAGGCCAGGTTCCGTCTTCCAATCACCCTACTTGATTAATTAATTAATTATCCGAATTCAATTAAAATATCTAAATTATAAGTCGAAGTTAAAATTAGTTAAAATGAAATTTGAATAAATAGAAAATCCAGCAAGTCAACAATTTCTAAATTAAAAATAAAAGAGGTTAAATTCAGAATTGATATTGCTATAAAATTGGTCAAATAAATTTAAGTTAAAATTAATAAATCAGAAATTTAAGTACCGACAATTTGAATTAAATTGCGTTATTCGTCAGTACAAAACTCTGTCGATCAAATTTAGTATAATTTAGAAGTTAAACATAAAACGACACAAAAAATTTCATTCAAGTTAGGTTCACATTAATTTATAAAATCAATATTTAAAATAAATGAAGGTTTAAAATGAAAATTAATAATTAAAATTAACTTTGGGAAACTATCAAAAATTTTAAAATAAAATTATAATGAATATAAATGTCTTAAATTAGAGAATTAAAATTGTTAAGCAGTAGATTAATTTATAAAACAGAAATTACAAAAGTAAAATTATCAAGAAAATAAAATTGTTCAAAAACTTCGATAAATAAAATTGTCAAATTCCAGTATGATAAGTTTCAAAAAAATAACTAACAAAAAAATTTAGCCTTGGAAAAATTTAGCCAAGCTGACGACTAAGTCTCAAATTCTTACTGGAATTCAAAATAGACATAAGCCGATTATTCAGGCAGTTTGAATTCGAGTAAATTTTAATTAATCTAACATTTTGGTTGAATAAAAGCTGCTGTGATATTAATAATTAAGCAACCAAAATTTAATAAAAATTATTTATCGAAGTCAAGTTAGGGACCGGGAAAATTGATTCCCAGGAAGTTATGTTGTAAAAAGTATTTTAGATTTTAAAATGATTGTTAATTAGAGTCAAGAGTGTGTTTGAATGAAATTATTATATTGTGTGTGTGTGTGGGGAAAAATTAAATTTACATTATATACTCCTCGTTCACGGGCTGTCGAGGAGGTTAGGATTAACAGGTTGTCGACTAGTGTCATGGTATCCTCCTCTGTCCTAGTCGACTTCAGGTTCCTTAGTCCCGTAGTGAGGGTCCGGGCGACAGCGAAAGGGCTAAGGACGGTTTGAACCTTGGGCAGGGGTCCGGGCGACCAACTACAGTATAGGCGCTCCTTCAGAGGGTACTGTAGGATTAAGGAAACTTTTGAGTATGCGAGTGTATGTGGATAAAATTAGATTAATTATGTAAAATTGAGGAAATAAACTTGTGATTAATGTCAAACTTAATTGTTATTATTTGTGTCAAAATTTTATGATTTCTCTCGACCCTGTGATATCTCTCTTGCTTGGACCGGTTCTGGAAACCGTGATAAAAATTCCAGTGGCGCCCTTAATTATAAAATTTAAATAAAGGGGTGACCAAGGGATGGTACCAACCCGTTACAAATAAAAACTAAGATTTTTTTTTAATTTTCATATATTTTTAGGTTCAAGTATGTCTACTCTTGATCAATCGAAAAATGACTCCACATTCGTGCCGGACTCAGAATCATACTTGAATGAATCTAACCTAACTAACTCACTTTCAGAAGAAATTGCAAACATTGACTCGGTTAATTATGGGAATAATTCTGTTGACAAACTTATGTCTAAAGCAGTAGCACCCAATCTTAATGAGTTAGAAGTACCTGAAACAGGAAAGGAAACTAAAAAAACTTTCTGCTGTTTCTGTCTGCAGTTAAAAGCAGTTCTAAGTCGACATTATAGAGACGTTCATAGCAACGAAAAAGAAGTTAAGCAATTTATCGCAATGAAAAAAAGTAAGTTAATTTATGTATACTTCTCAAGAATCTTAAAGATAATTGTGCTTTTTGAAATTCTACTTATTTTTTAAGCATTTGTTATTGTATATGGGCGATTCTCTGTAAGGACGTCTTAAATCTGTACAAAATTGTCCAACCAAATTATTTTTGATTTTATTAAAAAAAAAATTAACAAGGGCTACAAAACTATCAGCTTTATTATAATTAATAAACAGCCGAATTAATTTTTGCTTTTTCGATATTTGTGTATCTTCTACCATATAATATCACAGGGGACTGAATGCCATGGGACTGATTTTTTTTATCAAATTGAGAAAAATCGAGCAAACAATTTCAAAGCATTCAACTTTTTAAATTTTCAATGGATGTTTACATTAATTAGAATAATATTAAGACTTATGGATCTAATTTTATAAATAAATTATAAACAAGAATAGCTGCCAGGGGACTGAATTTTGAAGTGGCCCCGACACATATTTCTAGCACAAACGGTGCTTTGACACTAAATAAAATGGCGATAAAGCACTAACAGCCCTATGGTTATGAACTTAAGGCTAGTTAGATCCTTATAAACCTTACAAACGGTAAAATAACACGCTGGATTTTTTTTTTGGCTTTGAACTTCTGGCAAGGGACGGATCTTAAAGTGCCTGGGACAAACTTTGGTTTAATGAATTTAATGGAACAAATTAACATTCGGTATTTTTTATGGAAGAAGATTGTTAGTTAACTAATTAAGTTTTATATATAGTATGGATCAAATTATTTATTATTGGCGAATAACTTAAAATTTAATCTTAAAGTTTTAATTTTGGGACTGGGACAGCCCAGGAGACTGACATTTCGGTGGTTTACGAATTTATAGCAAAAAAAAACCTAAATTTATTCCATTTTAGTTTCCTTTGCTTCAAATAGAAATGTATTGCACGACTCATGATGCGAAGCATCAGAGAGTGCTGTACGATCGAAAAATTTTTTTCGCCTCATTTCGGCAACTATTCTTATTATTATACATTTGTTAGTTAACGGAATCAAGATATTTTGCATACTATTGTCAAGATAATTTAATGGAGATTAATTTGACACTTTTCAAAAATTTATTTAGTGCAATAGAAATGGAAAAAAACGTCAAAATAGGTCAAAAAATTTTCCTGTCCGTCATGTATGAAACTCCGAAAACACTATAACTTGCAAAAAAATGCCTTAATTGACTTAAATTTTTTTTAAAAAAATTCTTTAAAATAATTGTAGGTCAGGGAATGCGAATGGCTAGCTAATTCAGTGTCGTTTATGTATAATTAATAAAATAAAATAAAAAACAAGAAGACTGTATATCTATATATATCCATGTAAAATTAACATGGATCGTGATATATCTATATCGATAGATATTATGTACATTTTATTCCACCAGGGGCGCCTGTGCATCACTTTCCTAGTACAGCTGTTATTTTAAAAATTTTTTTTTCTTTTTATTTTGCACGACTCATGTGTTTGTTTTTTATATTTCATAATTAAATGAGCATTATGAGTCGTGCACTTTTGGATTTTCCAAACTTTTTTTACTTTCGTAATAAATTTTTTTTAGTGACAAAATAACAATTTTTCTAATAAAAAAATGCCTGGGACAGCAAAAAACATCTTTACAGAGAATCACCCATATAAAACTTATACAAAAAGAATAACTGATTATTAAAAAATTAAAATGTTCGTAGCAAACGCATTTGTATCATCAACTATAAAACAAAATTTGTTTTAATTAAGAGGTTTGAATATATCTTGTAGTATTTAAAAAAAATTGAAATCGAAAAAAAAAGATAAATTTTGTTTCACTGTAAAAAGTTTAAGATCGCTGAGATTATTTAAGATATTATTTTACAAAATAAGCAACATGCTCAAAAAAAACTCCTTCATTAGAGAATATGTTCGGTTTATATCATAAATAGTTCAATAATTCTGTTAATCCATTGTACTTGAGTGAATAAAGGTATTAACGAAAATTATTCGAGAATAACGAAATAATTTTGCATTGGTCATTAAACTGTTAGAATTGTTAAATTTTAAAACCTTCTAATATTGTACAAAACAAATTTCCTGTGTGACATATAAACACTTGATGGTAGTATTTAGCACTTGTATTTTAGTTATCTGAGACCGCAAAAATTAATTTGAATTTTTGAAAGCATTCATGTTGTTTGATAAAGCCAAAATTATAATTTCTAGTATGTGTAAATAAGTGTATTAATCAGAACTGTTTTTACAGATTCAGCAGAAAGAAAAGCAGCAATTGAAAAATTGAGACTCCGAGGAAATAATATTTACAATCTCAACAGAGACTTTAATAAAGGAAAACTTCTCGTCTGTCGGCAGCCTCGTCAAAATTCAGTGGCAAATGCTGTTGATTATAAGCCTTGTTCTAAATGTGGCAGATGGTTACTTAATGTAAAACGTCACCAATGTCCTCAAGAACGAGATCACTACGACGATCGCTCACATTTAGTTAAATCAAAAATCATGATGGGTCAAATACATGAAAATGCTAACGAATTAACAAGAAAAATTCTTGCGATTTTCAACGATGATGAAATTTCTGTAGCCGTACGATACGATCCTTTACTAATAGTCTTTGCTAATGACTTGACAGAGCGATATACCAACCAACATCAGCATAAAATGATTCGCTCTCGTTTGAGAATGTTGGGAGGTATATTGTTGAAAGTGATGGAGTACAATGAAGATGTATTCAAAGGTGGTAAAATTAATCAAAAACCTAATCCCGTAAATGTGAACGGATTTGCGGATATTATTGACCCAAGGATTTATGATAACATGATTATCGCTGTCCAAAACATAAATGGCATGAATATCGAAAAAAGTGAGTGCAGAGCTCCATCGACGGCTACTGCGGCTTGTACATGGGTTACGAAGGTAGCCAAAGTTTATCAGAAAGAGTTAATAAAAAGTTTAGAGTTGGAAAAAGCTGGCTCAATGCACATTGATATTTATATTATTATTTAATCGCAAACGACCAGGTGAGTTACAAAGAATTCTTATCGATGACTATAAAAGAGCCGAGACCTTTGAGAATACAAATAAAGACGAGTACGACCGATTATCAAGCAATGATAAAAAATTAGTTGATGAGTACTTACGCATTGAGTTTAGTGGGAAGAGAGGCCGAGAGGTGCCACTACTTTTATCAAGCAGTATGCGTGGTTTCATAGATTTAATTCTTTCTCTTCGTAGTGCAGCTAAGATAGACCGTGATAACCCGTTCATTTTTGGGTTACCAGGATTTGACGGTACGCGTTACAACCATTTAGAAGCGTGTGCTTTAATGAGGAATTATAGTAAAAGATGTAATGCACAGTATCCGGAACGGATACGAGCAACAAGTCTTCGTAAACACTTTGCAACTACAGTTGCATCGCTAAAAATTGACGAATGTCAAATTTACGATGTATCCAATTTCATGGGACATGCTGAGAAGATTCATCGGGATCACTACAGACAAACTGTAGTAACTCGGGACGTCTGTGGTGTTTCCCAAATTCTAGAGGTAGCATCCGGTGTTAAAAGAGTCATGCGACGTGATCAAGACCGTTCTGCATCTTCGTCTACGTCCCAGAAACAATCTGATGGTATGTTTCTACTTTTATTATCTCAATTCATATGCGCTAATACACAGAAAGAAAGATTTCTTGACTCGAGAACAAAATTCTTGGCTCAAGTAAATTTTCGTGTGCCCGACTCTGTTGAAAAGTTCCAATAAGATCCCATCAAAAGCGACAAAAGCCACTTAGAAACCAATAAAATTTATGGGTTTCTAAGTGGCTTTTGTCGCTTTTGATGGGATCCTATTGAAAATTTTAAACAGGGGAAGGAAGACCGAAGTTGTCTTAGCCGAAGTAAAAATTTTCTTGAAATTTTATTCTTGGTGGAAGTAATTTTTTCTTCATTCAAATTATCATAAATACTTGATACAATAACTTTTTATATTTGATCAAGACTTTTAGATACTTTGGGGAAGCAGCGCCAGCTACTTCAGCTGAGAAAAAAATTTTCTTAGCTTGAGAAAATTTTTTTCTTGAATATTTGATATCCATTTTACATTATTTCAGCGCGCAATTATACATCTTGAATGAAAAAAATTGATTCAATATTACTTGATCTTCCCATTTGACATGTTAGCTAATAAGAATTAACATCGAGATATTTAATTTTTTGAAGCAAGAGAGAAATTTTCTCAAGACAAAAAAATTTACTTCTGTCAAGAACTTAACTTTTTGGAATAAGAGAGAAATTTTCTCAAAACATGAAAATTTTCTTGATTTAAATAAATTGTCCTGGATCAAGATACATACTCGTTAAATCAAGGATTTAATTTTGTTGAAATAAGTGAAATTTCTTGAGTAAAAAAAAATTTTTTTTTGGCCCAAGAAAATAATTCGGAAGAAAAATATTTTCTTGGATCAAGTGAACCTTTCTTTCTGTGTGCACAATAAATATAGATCAATAAACGTATGTATTTATTTTACATCAATTTGCATAATTCACATTAATTCTAAAGTTGAAAACTTCTATTGACTAAACTTTATATTTAACAGCTTGTGATGATGACAATTTAGCCATGGATGTCTCTATAGATGTGGATGGGGACCAAAGTACCGTAGAACCAAATTCTGATTCCGATCAAGACAATTCTACTGTTACGGCACATATGAAAAAGTCTTTAACAAAAAAAACGCAAGTTAGATGATATTGCAACTTCAGATGAAGAGTTTGACAACGTAACTTCAAGGTCTGATAAAAATCCAAATATTTCAAAAACAAAGCCTTATGATGATGCATTAACCGGTAAGATTTTTTTACTTGTCTTGGATAAATGAGTAAATTGATTTTTTAACACAAATTTCTGAACTATTTTTGATATTTTCTAGCAAAACCCAGGCGAATAAATACAAAAAGAACATGGTCAAGCGCGGAGAAGACGATTGTTCTAAAAACATTTGGCTATTTAATTAAACTTATGAAAACTCCATCTGTAGAAGTCATGACGAAGTTTTTAAAAGATAATCCAATTGTTAAAAGATCTGTACCTCAACTGCGCTCATGGATCCATAATCAATATGCAGATAAATTAGAAAAAAAGGAAAAAGAACATTAATCCTAATATTATTTAAAATGATATAATAAGATTGCTGCTAGCAATTTAGCTATTTAGCTATTTATAATAGCTATTAAAAACTTAGAAGTTGATAAAAGTTTAATTTATATTTCACTACGAATATTACTCATTTTTCTCTATTACTTATTTTTTTAAGTAAATGTTGAAGGTTTATAACTCTTATGCTGTTATATACTTTTTTTGAATTCACATTTTGAACTTGCAATTTAATGTGCAATTTATATTATAACTTTTAAAGTTGATTTTTAAGTTAAGATCCTTATATTATATTTTCTATTTAACGATAATGATTTCTTCTTTATTCAAAAAATTCGATAGGAAATACTTACGCTTTCCTATCTGGACGATATCATTATATTTAAAAATAATATATTTTTGTATTTCACGCCAATATTTGTTAACTTGAGTGAAAGTAGAACGCCGTATTTTTTATTAAGATTTCGAAATGTCTGAAAGTACATATTAAATATTGCTATAAGATGCCCAATTTTCTTCATGAAAATTTTATCGGTTAAATGATATTGATATTATTATTGATAAAATCAAAAAAATTTTTTTAATTTAAAAATCAAAATTTGTACTACTTAACGAAATTCTTCCAAACTTTGTGCTACTGAACTAAATAAAAATTCATGAAAAAAAAAAATAGAAATTAAAGATTTATTTTTTGCATTTATTCTTTTTAATGTTTTAAACAAAAAAGGTACTGTGATAGTGGTTGCCGAATACTGCAATAAGCCTTTATTCATTGTAGTATAGTTTATTTATATTTTATGTTGAAAAATTACTATTATTATAATTGCGCTTTACTTGTACACCTCTCGGTTTTTACAAGGCCGAATCCTCTTTTATCTCCTAGCTCTACGCTTTTTCGATTTCTCATATTAGACCTCAGCAAGTACCACCCGACAGTTCATTTTTGCTTTTAATTTTTGTGGCTGTGGACCAACTTGTGCTTTCTGTACCGTATTCACGCTGAACCTCACCTCTCAGGCTGTTGGAACAGAACCATGGGGAAACCACAGAGAAAACCCATGATAGTACAGTCGGAGCTGAGCTAAGTCTACAGTGATTGATAAGAAACTCTTCTATATCGACCTCTGGAGCATTAGGCCCTTCTCCTAGTATGCAGAGATCCCTCGGGCTAGCCAACGCTGACTAGAGTGGTCACCCAATTAAGTTGTAGCTTAATTGGGTGATCGCCCAAGTCAGACGTGTGCCACCCGGCTATCTCTGCCACTTCCAGAGGCTGGCAAGGTAACGCACATATTTTTTAATTATAATCAATGAAAAATAGTAGTGCGTGCCGGGATCGAACCCGGGGCCCACTCTTTCAAAAAGAGGGCACCGAGCCGACTAGGCTATTGCCCACCTCCGTTGAAAAATTAATATATTTTTTGCATAGAAAACTGTTTATGTCGTATAAAAACTGTATATGTTCTATATATACAATTACTACATACATAAAATTTCTACATTTTGGTGACTTTATTTTTTTTTTGCTAAATATCAAGAAAGATATTGCATTTTCCTTATGTATATGAAAATTTTTGATATATAACATAAATTCTAATAGATAAAAGCTTTTTCCATTTTGGTGACTTATATACAATTTATATATAAAAATGTATATAAGTCACCAAAATGAAAAATGGCTTTATAGGTTCAAAATCATGTTAAATATCAAAAATTTCCATATACATGAGGAAAACGCAATATCTTCTTCCATATTTAGCAAAAAAAACATGGAGTCACCAAAATGTAGAAATCACATACATATATATATAACTTATATATGATTATATATAATTAGACCTGGCCAATTTTCAGGTCTAATTATATATAAGTTATGTTATATATAACCATATATAATTAGGCAAAATCATTTTTTCCCGGGTTGCTCTTCGTTTTGTTGTAACCTTTGCCTTTTACACTGTGCTCTTTTAAATATTGAGAACCAAAGACTGCCATTGCAATATTTTTGACAAACATTGAATTTGTTGCAGCATTATAAACTGCATCATCATAGCTTTGTTTTGGTAGCCATACGTTTTGACCTAAGTGGATCTGAAACATCATTTAAAGAAACTATAAAACTAGCTATATATAAGATGACTTCAGTTTGAAAAAATTTTAATTACCATATTGGTGTCAACGCGCACATATCCAACCGCTGGAGGACGATTGATATCTTCAATCGTGAGATTTGGATTGTTTGATGGAGCTTGTTGTACATCTAAAAATTTTTAAATTAATAGTTGTTTCTTAAATTATGTTTGTTAAATTACTTCAATAAAAGATTGGATAAATACAATAAAAAATAATTATTACTTACGTTTCACTTGGTTCCAATTTTCTAAGTTTGCCGCTAGATTTTCAATAATAAAAGACTCTAGTCCGGTATGATGCTTTTTCAGCCAATCGACGTCGTCACTTATTTTATTGAGAATCTTTAGAATTGCATCATAATTCTAGAATAATTATGTTACTGTATCGATTCATGTCGTCAATTAAAATTTAAAATTGATCTTCAACTTACCAACTCTTTCTCTTTTGTCTTGCGGGATTTCTTCCCTTTTTTAGAAGTTGACCTATCAGTTTTCACTTGAGAATTATTTTTATCAAAGGGAGATGATGGGATGAGGGCAAGTTGAGCTTCTGATTCAGTAGTAGATATATGATGATCGGCGTTTGAGGTTACTGTTGCAGGAGTTACCACCTAAAATTTATTTTCTATTAATTAAGTTATTCTATACATATTCTGAAAGTTATAAAAAATGATACTTTTGCTATGGCTTCATAATTTTTTTTTCTTTTTACGAGTTCAAAAATTGAAGAAGTTTTATTCTTAGCAGATCTGTAAAAGTTTCATTTTCAATAACCTTGAGATACATGTAAATATCTATATTTTTATACATACTGCCTGGTTCATTTCTGATTTATTATTATCATCACTGACCTTACGCTGCAATTAAATTATTAAAAATATTAAATCTCTGTCATACATAACAATGCTATTGTTTTAAAGTTAATGTATTATTAAGCTCAAAATTCCATAAAAAATATTAAAAAAATGACGATATTCAACTAATAACTTGTAAATTCAATGATATTTGCTGTCAAAAATAAAACTTGTTTATTAATGTTGACTCGACTTACTTTTTTACTTTTTTTTGATGATTTGCCTTTGCCAATAAGTGATCGTTTCAAATTTGAACTTGTTCGAGAGGGTTCAGCATCGTTCTTGGAAACTTTAGATGATTCGGTGCCGTCGACGTCGAGATTTCCGTCACTCGACCCCTCGTCAAGAAGCTTCAGCTGTTTTTTAAATTTTTCGCCTAAAGTCGAATTCTTTATAACTTTCCTTACCTAAAAGAGGGAAGAAATATCGTATAACTGTAATTTAAACGTATATGAGGGAAATAATGAATCCATTTGTATAACACAGCATTCCAAACTGAAAAAATCGATTAGAAAAGATTTTAAAACTTCAATTTTTTTTAATCACTGTGAATCTTGAATTAAGACTAAGAAGAGTTCAAAGTAATCTATTTTGTTGAAAGAATAAGCAAAACTTTGTGGCCAATGTATTTATATGATAAAATGGATTTTTATGGTTAAATTTGGTATCGTTAGAAAAGTCTTGACCTGGAGTTGTGTTTTTTCATGAATTCGTATCATTTTCACCAATAGTCAATTTATGATAAGTATTTAGGCTGCATTCAAAAATACTCTATCTCTAGATACATAATTAAGAAATTGACCTTGTATCTCGTGAACTATTGACATTTTTAAAGATATAAGCTCATCCTGATGTTACACTCATTAAGACCTTTCATTTGAGTACCCACATCAATTTTTCATATATTTATATATATGTATACATGAAAAATTTATCAAAATGCATATGGGTACTCAAATGAAAGCTCTTGATGACTGTAACATCGGTATGAGCTTATATCTTTAAAAACGTCAATAGTTAAAAAAGTAAAGTGCAATTTGACAAAAGTCATTATTTTATAAAACAAAATTTTATCTATTTATAGTTAACAAATCACGGCAATCACATAGTGACTGCAAGGTTGCTAGTTTTTATTATTTTCATCATTGTAACTATCCAAAATAACTAAAAATCAACAAATCATTTAAGTGTGAAAAATATTTTTAAATTGAATTGAATTAATGCAATAATTAGATACCAAGTAGTTTCAGACCATGAATGACGAAATTTCGTTTATAAATGTATTTTTACTCTTCTTTAATTGATTTCAATTAACATATTTTCAAAATGCCTATAAGTACGATATTTATTATATTATAAATTAAAAATTGAAAACTTCAAACCTGATCATTCTTTTTGATTTCATTGTTTTGATAGCCATCGTTCTCTACAGAATTTCCAGATGTTGACAGAGTAGCTTCAGCGGGTTTAGAGTGAATTAATGGTTCATTTATTTCAGAGATATTTATAGCAGAAGAATCGTTTTCTTTATCCGGTTCTACCGCTTCTTGTTGATCCATTTTCTGTTGTAAAAATAATTAAACACCATAGTATTTTTAATAATGAGACCGATTCATTATTCCAAAGAGTTATAAATTTTATAATGTTCAGCATTTGTAGAATTGAATATATTAATTTGCCTTCTATTCGAATAAGAGTATTATATAGGTCAGAAAATCTGCATGCGAGTCACTAGAAAAAACCTAATATATAATTAAATTTAATTTCAATAGCTGTTTAAAAAAGAATACATTTCAAGCATGCCAAAAATTTTTTATCGAAAACGATTCGAGAAAGGATTGGAATAAAGGAATATTGTTGAAATTTTTAAATCTTGAAAATTTTTTGCTTAGAGCTTTATATTCATAATATTTTCAAAAAAAGCAAAGTATTATACATAGCATGCGGTATTTGTAACTCCAATTGTAGTTCAATTTACTCAATATGCGGTTAACCAATTGCGTAGAATAAACGGTATATAACCTAAAGTTTTTATAGTTTATAATAAAAAATTACTTACTAAGTTATTTATAATAAATAAAGTTATATATAACAAATATGGTAATTATTTACAAGTGGGGTCCACCCATGCAGGGCCATGTTAACTGTATTTTTTTTAATTGTTTATTTTTAACAGATATTTAAAATCAATTATTTAATTTTCAATAAATTGTCAGATGATTATTCATGAGATGCTATAATAAACAAGTATACACAAGAGACTAACCCCAAAACGGTGAAATAGCCGGAACGGCTCCTTTTGTAGTACTCTCAACTCCCGCGTGAAGTATTTGTTACTGCAGTGTGCATTAAAATTAACCGCAAGATTGGAGTAAACTCAACTTATAGACTTAGTAAAATTTGTCGCAGATTGAGTCACTGTTATCATTTTTGTGATATTTGTAACTACAGTAACATTTACTGCAACCTTGTAGTAAATGATACTACACATTATTTTCCGTGTAACCTTTGTTTATAATAAATAAAGTGTTTAAATTCGGTGTTGTGAATTTTCATAAAAAATATAATTAACCTTGGTGCTTTAAAAAAATGGATAATATTTTTGAACATTTAATAGCTGATGAAATTTTATTCGACCAATTGGAGCGAAATCTCCGGAATGGATTTCAGCAATTTCTCGGTAATTTTAAAAAAATTTTACACATATAATTTTTTAGAATTTTAACTTATTTTTCTTTTCAGGACTTGTTAATGATGAGATGATGGATAATTTTATTTTATTAGATGGTGATTTGAATGGAGATCCCGAATTAGATGTTCGTGCAGTGATGCTCCAGCTAGAATCCTAAATTTTTATAAAGAAGTGATTCCGCAGTATGATAATGAACAGTTTGAGTCTCATTTTCGGAAGTCGTGAGTTTTTCAAATAAATTTCAATTAACATATATTAATGATGTGATAATGTTATATAATGTAAAAGTTTTACCTGTTTAGGTCAGCCCCTAATGAATTTTATAAATAAACTATTAAAATTAACAAACCACAATAATTATTAGGGCGCCACCAGGATTTTTAATCACGGTTCCTGGAACCGGTCTAGAGCTGAGAATTCTTATGCTAGGGTAAAGAGATTGGAGGACGGTGCTGCTGAATAATAAATAATTAATTAACAATTTATCGATATTTATTAACATTAAAAATTAACAAGATACGAACTTATAAAAATCTTAACAAAGTATTTTACTCACAAACACCATAATAACTTACTATCTAACGGAGCGGAGAATAACTGCAAGATAAACGATATTTACAACTGAACCTTCCAACGACAATACGATGACTAGATGGGCTTTTTCTAACAAACGGTCTCCCACACCTGTCCTAAAACTAATGGGCTTTTTCTAACAAACGGTCTCCCACACCTGTCCTAAACCTAAGCTTAATATTACACGTCCACCGGACTACCAAAACGAACTAAACTTTCCACACTTTTATAACTTAAAATTAAGTCCACCGGACTACCAAAACTTAACACTATTAACACTTTCTATCACACATTACCCGTACAATTCTTCACACACAACCCACACTTGAATGATTTTATTTTATAAATTTTATTTAATCATTAAATTTAATTAATTTGATCCAAAAACTTTATTTAAATTATTTAATCATTAGTGTTAATTAAACAATAAATTTACGATTAACAATTCAATTCCAATTAACTTGACTGACATTCAATTTCAAATTCCAATTGTAAATTTTGATTCTGTATTAAAATATTAAATAAATTAAAATTCCTGAGTAACTCATTGTCATGGTCTTAATAATATGAGAATGATTATTTAATTCGAGAGATTTTAATACCTTGAATTAACTTTTGCTAATTAAATTAATCACGATATAAATCTTACAATCAAGTTCAAAATTATTAACACAAGTTTAATGTTGTAAATTAATTAATTCTGACCAACTTTTCCTGTAACAATTTTCTACTCAGAATAACTAAATTCTTGGACTCAATGTCCACGCTATTAATTTTTAATTTTGAGTACATTTTAATTTAATTAATTCACGGACTTAATCCCAAAATCAATTAATTTTCATGTAGAATTAATTTACAATATAAAATAAATTTTAATAATTAATTGCTAATATAATTTTCTTAATAATTTTCTAAATCATAAAAAATCGACAAAAGTCGAAACATTTATTTTCTTAGCTAGAACATTCGCTAGCTCAGTTGTCTTCGACCTTGGGTGTTGGAATTTATTGTGAAACAAAATGAACTGACGCTCGACCAAAATTCCACGAGTAAAAAGTTTTTCGATTATTTTTCAAGCAACAAAATCAATCACTTTTTCTTGACTTAATTGTTATAAAATTATAACAATTTATTTAACGAATTTTCTAGGTGTTAATTAATTTAATTGACAAATTTTTTGGTCGTTAAAAATTCTCCCGCAAGGTCGGTTGAGTGACTATCGGGTATAAGCCATTGATTTTTCGAGCACAAAATACATAATTTTGATTTTAAGATCGTTGTTACGTGAAAGACATTTCAATAGAAAATTATGGAATTTTTTTTATCAAAAAATAAATATATTAACAATTCATTATCAAAATTTCAGATCAGTTGACCGCATCGTTCCTAAGTTATTAATTTTCGAAATTAACTGCATAAAAATAGTGCGGTCAATTGATCTGAAATTTAAGTGGTGAATTATTAATATATTTATTTTTAAATAAAAAAATTTCATACTTTTATGTTGGAATACTCATAGCACAACAACTACTTTAAGAGCAAAAATTTATAATTATTTATCAAATCAAATTATTGCGTGATAATGTACCGAAATGACAAAATGTTTCAACATTTCTCGATGGCTTAACGAATTGACTTAAGTCAATAACAAGAAGATAAAATTAGATAAAAATAATAATCAAATTAGATTTAAATGATATTAATGACTTAAAAAGAATTTTAATGCAAAAAAAAGTACCCGAAGGGCACAACGGATAATTTAAATCAGAGCTTTTTTTTGTCATATCAACTTCTCGAGTTAGTAGAGGTTTATTTAAATAAAGTTCGATTTTAATTTAAATATAAACCAAAACTGAAAATATGTGATTGCGGAAATAAAGTGAAATGAATAAAATTTAATTTGGCAGAGTATGGAATTTGATACCATGAGCAAATGCTCTGTCGAAAAAGTGTAAATCGAATGAAATTTCTCGAAAGAAAAAAATGATATAACAGCGTAAGAGGTAAATAAAAAAAAATTAACTAAATCCAACAGCCCAGTTAAAAACAAGAAATGTGAAGTGACGCAACCGTATTATTTGACGGTCACACGTCACCTCGCAAGTCGTGGTCTTTTAGCCGCATTACTCTCCGGTGATCTGAACCCCGCCCTGAGTTTTTCTTCTGTCATGATTTGATCGTCAATCACCTTGATGTCATTAAACGAGTTGCACTGAATATACGACAATGCATCTGAAAAAAGACAATTTCACATAAAAATAATGTCAAAGTCGATGGAAAAAATTAAGAGATGTTGAATAACTACTTACAAGTCTTTTCGCGTTCGACTTGTCCCTTGACGTGTACCTGCGACCAATTTTCCCGCCAAAACTTTGTTAAAATTACGGACCTGTACTTTCGTTTTCATAATGCCGTCTGTGATGGACCCTGACGAAAATGAATGATTTTTGTAGGTAACCTCGTCAAATTCATCTTTGATGTAGCCTGTGACAACTGAGAAAAAACAATAAAACGTTAATAATATGTACATAATTATAAATAAATAGATTGTTAGTTTAGGAAATAATAGTAATTAGATATAAATATTTACCAGCAAGACCGAAAGTATTAGGGATCTCCGCTGGTTACAACCAATTCTTGCGTATTCGGGCAATTCTTTCCATCACACGTCTTAAATGTCAGGCTGCGAATCCAAGTTATGCTCAAGAAGCCGAGAACGTAATCAGGTTGTTAGCTTCTTGAGCATAACTTGGATCCGCAGCCTGATATTTAAGACGTGTGATGGAAAGAACCTGCGATAAAAAGAGAGCAAAACTTTAGTAAGAATGGCATGAAAAAAAATGATCGCAACGTGAAAAAGAAGCAAGTTCACACGTATCGATTAATAAAATAGTCTAATTCTAAGGGTCAAAAAATTGAAGTTGGTTGTAAGCACGTGGATTTAGAGAATTACAACCTAAAAAAAAACATTGAAGGCATTTAAAATTTTCGCCGAAATGATTATGAGGCATGATAATGTCAAACTGACCAACACAGATGATCTTCAGAGTCTTGCGATGTATTATCCGCGGAGTATGAAGTACCTGTGTAGTAAAAGGACCATGCTATTAAGGGTAGAGAAAAAAAAATTTTTTTGGGATAGTAAATGGATATTATATTTGATAGAATTTCAGGTCGATACACGACCTGAGTGTCAGGTGTTGCAGTCCGTAGGCTAACTCGAAAACTTCCGGTATAAAATCTGTTATTTACTGATTTTTACAACCACACACGGCCTGAGCTTTAACAACAAACGCCAGGTATTACGACCCGTAGGTTTATTTTTGAAATTCTTGACTAAGATTTCGTACTCTCAGGACTCCATAACCGCACATGACCTGAGCGTCAACATGAGACTCCAGGTATTGCGGCCCGTAGAGTTATTCTTAAAATTGATATTTTCAATTTTTTACTCACTAAATCTTATAACCGCACATGATCTGAGATTTAACAACAGACTCCAGGTGTTGCGGCCCGTAGGCTTACTCTCAAAGTTCTTGACTAAAATTTCTCATTCACCAAACTCCATAACCGCACACGACGTGAGCTTCAACAACAGACTCAAGGTATTGCGGCCCGTGGGTTTATTTCAATCGATCGAGTCAGGAATTTTGAAGTCACAATTCGTGTCACATTTCACGAATTTTTGCCTAATTTCGATTCCTTTTTTTTCTCAAGATTTATTTTATTCCATTTGAAGCGTTCACTTTAATTTAGATGATTCTCAGAACGCATACCAAGTGATATCAGTTGTTTCGCTGGTGGTTATACTAACAGCGGAGTAACGGAAATCGCTTGTGATAAGGCGTCAGCAGAGAGTTGCCGTGGCCGCGGATAACCAAAACATCTTGCGTCAGCATGGGACCCGGGCCTCGTCGACTCTCTCAGAAGTAACCTGAGCTACCAACATGGCTGACAATAAGATTTATAAACATTTATTCTGGCCAGGAGCAAGTCAGTAGATCTAGAGACTCTCGAGTGCAGAGAGCTCCATCCTCAGACTTGAACCTATCCAGATCCAATTCTCTAATAAACCAATTACACCAAATATATAGTTCAAATGTACTTAATATGAGGCGGAGCGCTTTATAGCAGTTCCAACCCATATAAGAAAACCTTCCGGTTAAAGCGCTAGCCAGCGTTTCGCCAACCTAACCCTCCTTCTAGGCGAGCGCTTAATCAGCGTATCCCCAGGTCCCAAATCTTCGGCAAGAGCGCTAGCCAGCGTTCAGCCAGCACCAAATTCCTGTACGTAAATGCCTCACGGAATACGGTCACGCCGATCGGGTCGCTCGGTACAAGAAGGTCGTCGTCGCTTGGCTCAGCCATTCTATTTATCGTTGCCAACAGTCGGCGCCGAAACTCCAGTCGAACCGCGAACGGAAGTAGTACGGAACGTGAGAGCAGTAGTGCGAATAACGGACGACGAGATCTTAATTGAACCTCGAATAAGGGTAGTTCGAACAGCCGAGGAAGACTCGCCTAAATCACCCACGAACCGAGGTCCACTGGGTCAGTCCATCTTCGTCAGCAACAACCGTCCTGCCTATTGGACAGACATCACCAGGGCTTGGAAGCTGGTCCCAATCGAGGTTCCAGAAGTTCACCCTCCAGGGGGCGTTATTCCCATCAACGACCCCAGGTACGGGTATTATTCGGAGGAGTTCTTCAGAAAGACGGGGCACGACATTTTTCCGCCTTTCGAAGCGAAATGGTTAGAAACCCAGGGGGTTATCTGGGCAGACTTATGGGGCCCATAATGGTAAGTCAATAATAAAAGCATAATAAGATAGTAAGTTCATCTGTGACGACACACCGGGGGTCGATCGACTACCCACAATGTCAAAACCTGGTATTTAATTATTAAAAACTCTAAATGAATTTATGTACCTAATTTTGGGAACGTAACATTCGGTTTTCTTTCGACAACGATAACTAACGAAAGAATCATCCGATTTGGACCGGGCTTGCAGTGATCGCCGTGGTTTTTTGATCTTAAGAGCTGATTAGATTTTGGAATCGATCGGTAAAGCCATTTTAAAGTAATTCCAGAAAAATCATTTCTTGTAGTTATTTTGAGATTTTTCGGTCAAGCCGTTCAAAAGTTATAAGAGGGTCACACACACACACACACACACACACATACGGACGTTATCGCGAAAACAATCAGGGAAGCTTCCTAGGAGCTCAAGACGTCAAGATCTGAAGAGAACTCGATTTTCGAAAAACGGGGTAAAACCAATAACTTCCCTATTTTTTAAAATTTTCAATTTTCTTAGCGGGAAGTTAAAAAGTTACACGCCGATCTTGTTTGCGATTGAATTTTTATTAAAAAAAAATGTTTAATTTTCAGATTTTTTTTTTATGAACTTGTAAATGCTTACTAGCAAAGTACCTGGAATTATAGATAAAAAAATATCCTACAAGATCGTACTGAAAAGTTTTTTATCCAATTCCAAGTCAGAAGAAGTTACACGCCCATCTCATTTAAAAATTAAAATTTTATTAAAAATGAATGTTTTATTCTTGATCTTTTTGCATTGATCCGTAGATTTTTAGCTATTTACTTCGAATTATAGATAAACGCTCGCTGAAAAAATTTCAATTAACAGATTAGGACATAGTGAACTATGCAAGATAAAATTAAATATATTTTTAGCGTTAGGATTCAGGATAATTAAGAAAACCTATATCGAGACCAGTGTGATGGATAAAACTAAGAATATTTTCAGGGTTATGATTCGAGACAATTAAGAAAAAAAATACCCAGACCAGTATGAAGAGTGAAATTAAGTAAATTTTTAGGGTTAGGATCTCGTTCATTACCCTGATCAGTTGGAAAGATAAAATTAAGAATATTTTGAAGGTTAAGATCCAAGGAAATTTAACAACAAAACTTAGACCAGTATGGGGGATGAAATTAAAAATATTTTTAAGGTCATGATTCAAGCTGAAAATCGTGCTCGTAATCTGGCTAATCATCTTCCGTGTGCTGAATAATTTGCTAAATTCTCCCTAAGACTGTTAGCAAAATTATTAGTACGATATCCAGTGAAACCATAAACTAGACCAATTGCAAGATCAGCAGCCAAATTTCAGGAGATATTCTCAGCAAGATTATTGGTGCGATGATCAACAAAACAATTGACTAATATCTTCAACATTACTTCGGTGCGATGATGAGAAACTTCTAAGCAGGACTATCTGTAAGATTTTTAGCAAAAGGACCTGCATATCAAGGAACAACCATTTTGTTTATTAACCATAACAAAGAACATAAAACTCAATTTTGATTAGTATTATCTTCGTCTTAAATTATTGCTCCAGAAGTTTATTATTTTTTACTTGTTTTGGAAGTTTTAGAGTGTACAGAAATTGAGAGACACACTTATTAAATTTATCGTGAGTTAATTGATTATCTCCATCGGAGTTTTGCAATGAAAAATCTGGAACAATATGATAAATTTGGATAATTAAGTCAAAATTACTTCAAAGTCAATAAGAATAGCTTACTTTCGACAGGATTCAGTAGCTTTTCTAAATTCAGATCTTGATGGAAGCAACTGTTACGTTCTCACTAATTTTAAATTATATTTGAATCAATTAATTAATATTTTAATTAATTAATTATTACCCGAGGTATTTCGTAACGGAAATACCTCGAGATAAGAGATTTCTAGAATGTCAACGCAGCCCAGTAGACTAAACAGTCTACATTGTGGGATTTGGACTGCGTTGATATTTACATAGGATAACCTGAGATGCAACGTTGCTAAAAATCATGATAAAACTCAATGTAATTATTATTGTAACAGGTCCAAGGCTGAACCTGCCAATTCGTAGTTAATATATATTTGTTAATTGTTTGTCAATTATAATGGATATTTATTAAAACCTCAACCCAGGGTTGAGAGCGCTTATTAGCTGTTCTCACCCTGGTGAAATCGCCCAGAGTGCTAGCCAGCGTTCAGGCACTCTATCCATTACCTACCTAGGCAGGTAAGCAAAAGTAAAATATTAAACTGAAATATTAAAATAAATTATAAATTAAAATTATTAAATATATGTTTTAAAACGTACTTCGCGGAGGAATCAGTGACATGACCCACCTGGAGTCTATTGACATCCTAACGAGGTCAAAATCTGGACTTAAATAAATTATTTAAAATCAAAAAATAATTACGCCCAAAATTTGGGAACGTAACACTACTAAGAGTCATCTGCTTTAATTTCGCGTTTCCCAATAAACTCTTCAATAACCGTTGAGTGATTTCTTTTGGCTTGTTTATAAGTTTCTGGATATCTTCTAAGTCAAGAGAATTAACTAACACATTGCTTCCTTCTATCAACTTAACATTTTTAACATTAGGAGTAGGCATACTTATAGATGTAACATTGCCAACAATCCCAGTATCAATACCAACAACATCAACAGTTCCAGAACCAGCACCGATAGCAGAATCAGCATTTGCAGTAATACCAGAACTAGCATGAGTACCAGCGAAACCACAAATATCATCTCTAGCACTAGCACCAGCATCATCTTCAACTCCAGCATTGGCACCAACATCTGCTTCAGCACCAACATCATCTTTAGCTTCAATGTCTGCATCAAAATCATTTTCAGCTCCGATATCGGCAATAACACCTACTCCAGCTCCAGAACTAGTATCAGCTCCAATATTATCTTCAGCTCTAATATCAGTAACAACATCTGCTTTAGTACTAACATCTGCTAAAGCATCAACATTATATTCAACTTCAATATTGGCACCAACATCTGCTCCAGCACCAACATTTTCAACGCCAATATCAGTACCAACATTAGATTCAGCACCAGCATCATTTTTAGTTTCGATATCGACAATAATATTGGCACCACCAATAATATTTGCTATAGCACTGGCATCAACATCACCAACTTCAATATCAGCACCAACATCTGCTCCAGCATCAGAACTAGCATCAACTCCAATAGTAGGACAAACATCATCTTCAGCAACAACATTGGAACTACCGTCATCTCCAGCATCAACACTAAACTTAACATTGAGGAAAACACCAGCACGAGCACCAATATTATCATCAACTTCAATTCTAGCTCCAACGTTAAAATGTGCATCACGATTAGCAACAGCAACAACATCTACTACAGCACAAATATCAGTATTGGATAACATATTTTCGCTAGCTGTCCGAGAACAGGTATTCTTCTTCAAACAACTCTGTTCTGAACCAGTGATGATCCCATTAGTATTTATAATTAGGCTTTCCAGCCAATCAATGTTTTCTATAATTTTAAAAGAAGAAATTGATTTGATTAATTACATAGTTATTAAAAAAAGTTAAACCTCAAGCTTACCATTTTCAGCGATGATAACAGCGGATAGGAATTTTCGCCCCCAACTAATGAAAGCACGATTAAATTCTAACCATTTGTTTATCAAGGTAGAATGAATTATGCTGGTTTTCTTTTCATTAGGCCAGAAAATAAGAGCAAACATTTTAAATATTTTAGATAGGATTTTTAATTTGACAGCTGTCTTGAAGTTACGAACTGTTGCGATGACATAAAAACAAATGATGAACACAGTGAAATACTTTGAAAAGAACTTATATTTTTTATAATCTAATACGGGAAAAGTTTTTAATAACTTAATCAATTATGGCAAAGTGAATATTTTAAGAAAACTTATCTCTATTAATTTGTTTTGGAGTATACATTTAGATTTGAAGAACGTAAAATTAACATTACACCGGCACACAAAAAAAAAAGTTGTCAGTACTAATGACCGGACGTATTTTGACGCACTGAATCCGAATCTAAAGTCAGCTTTGCCCGTATATCCTCAAAGTTCGAGTGAAGTCCAAAAAACCAAAAAATTGCGAAAAACCGCAATCATAGTTATATAAGAGAAAAAAAATGTATTAAATACGATTGTTAATTACTTTGGGTGCATTTTTATAGATGGAATATTATTTTAGAATTGAAAGATTGACAAAATTTCAAAATCTTTAAAAAATAGCCTATAAGGAGAAGGTGCAAAACCATATTTTCGAATTTCAGACTGTCGTTCATTTGTATCTAATTTTTTTATCTTCAAATGACCTACTCACAGGGTTTCTTTTACGTTTTCTGTTTTCTTCTGGTGTTCCTCATGTTAGCATCCAGCAAAAGTCTGACATCATGTTGACATCCTGATTTACTAGGTGCCTATCCTTCATTTCACTTAAGTCTTGATAGAATCGTTTTACTTATTTTTCACCGTAGTCTTTAAAATTTTTAGGAAAGGGGTCGACGTGAGAATCCATGAAGTGCAGTTTGAAATTTATAAAGCAACCTAAGAAAAGGAACCTGCTGCGTAGGTCATTTGAAAAGAAAAAATTTCGATACAAACGAACGAGTCTGAAATTCGAAAATAAGGTTTCGCACCTTCTCCTTACATGCTACTTTTTAAAGATTTAAAAATATTGTTAATTTTTCAATTCTAAGATTATACTCTATCAATGAAAATGCACCCAATGTTTTGGGTTTTTTCAAATTTTTACGGTTCAACTGGCTAATTAATGTTCAGATTCAGATTCAGTGAATTAAAAAACATAAAAGTCATACTTGATCTGGGTTCAGAAAATTTTATTCATCGCTGTGACTGCAGTTTCTCGCAATTTTTTGCCATTCTTGAGGATTTTTGGATTTGACTCCAAATTTTAAGGGTGGACGAGCAAAACTGACTTTAGATTCGGAGTCAGCGCATCAAAATACATGAAAATAGGTAGATCTGGTCAGAAGTACTGAAAACTTTTTTTTTGTGTGTCGATGTTATTTTGAGGGTTGAAATCCGAAACTACCAACTTTATAAAATTCCATTGTTACGTCCAGAGAAAACTTTTTGTTATTAATCAATAACTCTCATTTAAACAAATGTTCGCGCAATGCTTATCTTTCGACAATAAATTTTATCTGAGTTGTGTAGTATTTAGAAATATTTTAAAATCTTAACTAAATATAAGGTCGAAATTTTAAAATACCCCTTATGATAACGAACCCCTATATCCTTAAATTTATCTAAAAATGTTTTATCATAAAACTAAACATAATCACTTCTAAACAAATCGAAACGAAAAAGGGGCATTAAAAATAAATTACCTAAATACAATTTTCTTGGAGTCATTAAAATACTCTTGAACAAATAATGAATAACCCAAGAAAAACGCATTGGATTTTAATCTTAAGTCTACAGGGTAATAAAATATCCATAAAAGGTCCCAAGGAAACGGGATTACGTACTTACGAAGCCTAACAGATATACTTTCAAGATAGTTAAAAATTTTCTTTATCATCTACGACAAACAAATTTTATTATAGTAAGACAGCTATCTAAAAAAAATAATATTTGAAACTTCACGAAAATAACCATAGAAAGAAGAAATTCCAAAATTCTGCAAATAAATTATTCTCTTATTCTAAAAATCGTAATTATAGAAGAACATTAAAAGTCTATAAGTAAATTATTTCTTTTATCAAAATACTTTATACTAATTTCAGAAATTAAGCCAATTTTAAATAAATTCCAGAATTATTATCTAAAAACGTTAAACGTATTTCTATTTTAAGAAAGTATCCAAATAAATGAGGAAATTGTAACTTCGAAATATGAATTAAATTAACAATTCAAATTTATAGCAGAATATTTAGATAAGAATAGACAAACCACGTGTTTATTAAAATCGATGGTTTGCCATAATTATTCCACAGGAAAATATTTTAATTGTAATTTTATATTCTAATTGAAGTAAATTTGATACTTAAATTTATCCTAGAAGATAGAATAAAAATTATTAGAATAACTCTTAAATATTTAACTTATAAAAAAAATTGTAAAATTTAAATTATAAATTAAGCGAATTAAACAAATTAAATTAAAATTATTCAATAGAAACATATTTTACAAATGTTAATAAATTTAAGAAATTAGTTTAAATAATTTTAAATAAGCTAGATGGACAAAATGTACATGCCAGTGTATGGGTGGGTGCGCACACACATAGGCTAGCATCTTGGACGGGGCCCAGCCTCTTTTCCGAAGGAAAATGTAATGGGAAGGGGACGGACCCCGGGAAACTGCTTCCTGATTGGACGCAGTTTTTCCCCAAAAAAAACCCAACGTCCGACTCACAACATCGATTTATAAGGGCCTAGTTCAAAAAGGTTCAGTTCAATTCTAATTCTGCTCCCGAAGCTACAAGTGTCCACACACTTTCCTGTAACAAGTGTCCTCACACTTCCTTATTACCCACGTTAGTCCTCACTAACTACAAGTGTCCACACACTTCCGTATTATCCACGTTGATCCATACTACCCAGTTCACAAGTATCCTGATACCTTCAATTTCCGATTTAGTAAGATTCAGTTGTAAATTTAAAAATTAAAATTATATTGTAAAGTTAGAGTCAGTGAAATTAATAAGCTGCAAATCAGGTACCACAATTTATATAGCATCGTAGTTCTTAGTAAGATTTCCAACTATAAGAATTCTTTGTAATATTTCTTTCTCATTTGTAATTTTGAACATTCAATATAATCATCATTAAAACTTACACAAACTCGCATTTGATTCAATCACGAAAATCCAATATTTAACACGATTCCGGTCTATAGGCTGAAAAGCTTGGGCCGAAAATATTTTAGTTTAATTAGTCCAAATTGGGACGTAACACCATATAATAGAATTCTTCCAAGTTTTAAATAATTTAAAAAATATGATAGATATACAAGGGGCATTCCACACCAAATCGGCCACTGTTTTAGGTCGACCTCTCCAATTTTTTTGAAAATTTTATATATTTTCAATACCGTCAAAAAACACCGTTATGAATGTTTTCAAATTTTTTTGACCACCCGTTTTTGAGATATTGATCAGGAAGCTTCCCTGACTATTCCTGAGAGGGTGTCACTGTGTGTGTGTGTGTGTGTGTGTGTGTGTGTGTGTGTGTGTGTGTGTGTGTGTGTGTGACTCACTTATAGCTTTTGAACGACTGAACCGATCGGAACGAACTAAACGGCGTTCTAAAAAGTTCCCTCAAACTCAGATTTCCTAAGAATTTGAACCGATTCGGACCAATAGATTTTAAGAAATCTTGAAAAATCTCAAAAAAAATAAGAAAAAAATCATTTTTGAATGTGGTTTTTTTGGAATATCTTTTAAACCGCTTTATCGATCAACTTCAAAAACTAATTTGATTTTAAACTTGAAAAACCACGCCGATCGTCGCCAATCCGGTCAAAATCGGTTCATTCGTTCGTGAGTTATCGTGAACGAAAGAAAACCGAAAAAAGTGTTTTTTCGGGATTACTCTCAAGTTTTCGATTTGACCAATTAAAACCTGAAAATCACTTATGAGGATGATAACACTGCGTCGAATGCCGCCAACCGCATGAAAATCGGTTGATCCATTTAAGAGTTATTGCGATTTGAAAAATCCGAAAATAGTGTCCTACGAAACTTCTATCAGACTTTTGAGCTGGGAGAGCTCAAATGCATCAAGATATTATCTCTCTGAACTCAGTGAGCTCAAAATATCACATAAATTATATTTTGAGCTCAAAAATCTTAAAAATGTCATAAGTACAATTTTAAGCGCTCAGGTATGGAATTAGCGGGAAGTTGCAGGGATGGCCTTTAGAGTGAAACGTTTTCCTAATTTTTTTTTTTTCAAACAGCTGTAACTTCGCGAAAAATACAACTATCAGGGTCCGGTTTTTTTAATTAATTTAATCAATTTTTTCATTAATTTACCATTTATTTATAGATTTAATTATTCGAAGTTTATTCGTAACATCAAAATTATTACCCTCTTTTAAATTCACCATGCACGTATTAAGCGCTGTCTATTAACCACGAGATCTACAAATTCGGTAGAATCTGGCGCCAAGTTCCGTTCAAATCCGTTGTAAACGGAGCACCAGGCTACCGACTGTGTTTAAAGTAAGTAGAATGATATTTTCAGGTTGCAAAATTTTATTAATTCTACAGACCTTTTTTGTTTTCAATGATACTTTATTATAATACGTTATATGTTATATTATCAATATTAATTAAAAGTGGTCTTTGAAAATAATAAATTTTATTTAAAATTAATTAAATTCACTAGCACAAACTATAGCGACCCAGATTTTTAGATCCTGACTTTTTTCTTATGCAGAAAGTAACATGCCACAGACTAAATAATTCCAGAATGCATGGTAATCCTTCTATAGATGGGAATCTACACTTACAAAAAGATATTTCACAGCTTGCACCTACATCCGCCAGGGAGCGCTGAAATTATTTCTACATAAACTGTAGCTTCAAGAAGATAGTTTGCTATGAAAAATGCAGCTAACGGAAGATTTATCTTAGTACCAATTGTCAATTTTTGTTATAATTACAAAAAATACTGAAATCCGAACAAAAACAGTTTCACTGTAAGAAATCGCGCCAAGTCCACGTTCATAAGATTTTTAAGAAAAAATATTAGGAAAATGGTTTACCCTAAAGGCCATCCCTGCAACTTCCCGCTAATTCCATACCTGAGCGCTTAAAATTGTACTTATGACATTTTTGAGATTTTCGGGCTCAAAATATAATTTATGTAATATTTTGAGCTCACTGAGTTCGGAGAGATAATATCTTGATGCATTTGAGCTCTCCCAGCTCAAAAGTCTGATAGAAGTTTCATAAATAACTATTTTTGGATTTTTCAAATCGCAATAACTTTTGAATGGATCGACTGATTTTCACGCGGTTGGCGGCATTCGACGCAGTTTTATCATCCCCATAAGTGATTCTCAGATTTCAATTGATCAAATCAAAAATTCTGGAGTAATTCCAAAAAAAACACTTTTTTTGGTTTTCTTTCGTTCACGGTAACTCACGAACGAATCCACCGATTTTGACTGCACTGGCAGCGTTTGACGCGGTTTTTTGATGTTCAGAGCTGATAAGTTTTTAGAATTGACCGGTGGAGCCGTTTAAAAGTTTTTCCAAGAAAACCACTTTTCGAAAAAATTTTCTTTGTAGTTTTTTTGCAATTTCTCGAAATCTACGGGTTCGAATCGGTTCAAATTTTTTTGAAAATCTAAGTTTGGTCAAGCCCTTCCGAATGGTGCCAACCGCGATCAAATCGGTCAAGCCGTTCAAAAGTTATAAAAGGGTTACATAAGCTTATAACTTTTGAACGACTGAACCGATCGGAACGAACTAAACGGCGTTCTAAAAAGTTCCCTCAAACTCAGATTTCCTAAGAATTTGAACCGATTCGGACCAATAGATTTTAAGAAATCTTGAAAAATCTCAAAAAAAATAAGAAAAAAATCATTTTTGAATGTGGTTTTTTTGGAATATCTTTTAAACCGCTTTATCGATCAACTTCAAAAACTAATTTGATTTTAAACTTGAAAAACCACGCCGATCGTCGCCAATCCGGTCAAAATCGGTTTTTTTTAACCATACGCCATCTGCTAGAATTAATTAATACTAAATATATTCTAGCCCACGAATTCACAGTTAAAATCTTTGAGTATTCTTAGTTTCTGAAAGTTAATCGATTCTTTTTATAAAGATTGAGAAGTTTATTGAGTTTATAATAATCAAAAATTAGGAAAACGATTGACCCTAAAGGCTATCCCTGCAACTTCCCGCTAATTCCCTCTTCGTGCTTAAAAATATAATTTTTATATCATTTTGATATCTCCGAGCTCAAAGGCCTAAAAAAAGTTTAATAAAACACTATTTTTCGAATTTTCAAACCGCAATAACTTTTGAATAAATGAATCGATTTTTACGTAGTTGACAGCATTCGACACAGTTTTTTAAGTCTCGTGAAAGACCTTTAAGCTTAAATTGATCGAACTAAGAATTTCCAAGTGATTCCCAAAAAAAAAGATTTTTTCGAGTATTTTCGTTAATGATCACTCACGAACGAATTAATCGATTTTGGCCGGGCGGGTGCACAGAAAGAAAAATTTCTTGACTGGAGAACAAAATTCTTGGCCCAAGAAAATTTTCGGGTGTGAAGGAAGACCGAAGTTGTATTGGCTGAAGTAAAAATTTTTCTTGAAATTCTATTCTTGGGTAATTTTTTCTTAATTCAAATTATCATAAATACTTGATACAATAAATTTTTATATTTAATCAAGATTTTTAGATAATTTAGGGAAGTAATGCCACCTACTTCAGCTGAGAAAAAAATTTTTTCACTTTGAGAAAATTTTTTTCTTGGATATTTGATACCCATTTTATATTATTTTAGCCTGCAATTCTACATATTGAATGAAAATAAATGATTCAATATCATTTGATCTTCCCATTTGACATATTAATCAATAAAAATATTAATGAAAATTTACTTCTATCGAAATATTTAATTTTTTGGAGCAAGAGAAAAATTTTCTCAAGACAAGAAATTTTACTTCTATCAAGAACTAAATTTTTTGGAGCAAGAGGCTAAATTTTCTCGAAACAAGATTTTCTTGACTTAAATAAATTTTTTTGGATCAAGATACATATTTCTTGAATCAAGAGAATTAATTTTTTTGGAATAAGCGAAATTTCTTGTGTCAAAAAAAAATTTTTTTTCGCTCAAGAAAATAATTGAGAAGATAAATATTTTCTTGGCTCAAGTGAACCTTTTTTTCTGTGTGGCAATCAACGTAATTTTTTTTTTTATGTTAAAAGCTGATCAATTTTTGAAATTTTTGGCTTTATAATGCCATTTAAAAGTTATTCAGAAAAATCACATTTAAAAAAAATGTTTTGTTGTAGTTTTTTTGAGATTTCTCAAAATTTACCTGTCTGAATCGGTTCAAATTATATTCAAAATCTAAGTTTGGTAGAGCCTTTTTGAATGGCATCAGCCGCAATAAAATCGGTCAAGCCGTTCAACAGTTATGAGAGGTTTACATACGGCCATAAACACACACATACAACCACACACAGACATACGGAAATCATGGCAGAAAAATTCAGGGAAGCTTCCTAGGACCTCAAAACGTCAAGATCTGATGAGAACTTCATTTTCAAAAAACGGAGTGAAGCCAATAACTTTCCGATTTTTTGAAAATCTTCGATTTTCTTAGCGGGAAGTTAAAAATTTTTTTCTCTTTACAAAAAGATATAAAATCAAAATATTATAAAATCCAAGTAACCGATATGATTTTATATAATTTTCGGAAGTTAAAAAACATTTTGTTGTAAATTTAATAATTAAAGAAATAATTTCGGAACGTACTTGGTGTGCATCATTGTGTATGTCAAATTTTTTTTTCAATCTTAGTAGATCGATTTTACGAATTTCATAAAAAGTATAATATTTTTCAACCACACTAAATACGTTCCAAAATTATTTCTTTAATTTCTAAATTTACAACCAAATGTTTTTTAACTTCTGAAAATTATATAAAATCATATCGGTTGTTTGAATTTTTTAATATTTTGATTTTATATCTTTTTGTAAAGAAAGAAAAAATTTTTTTTTCTTAAAAATCTTATGAACGTGGACTTGGCGCGATTTTTTACAGTGAAACTGTTTTTGTTCGGTGTTATGCCTTGGGAAAGGTTCAGTTTTCAATCAAATAAACAACACAAGTTTATAGTCTAAACTATAATTACGTTTAATTAACTAATTGATAACACAATATTTAACACTTCAACTGAACAAATAGTTTCTTTTACTTAAGATTTATGTCACTTTCAAAACAGTTTAATATTAAAATGATACTCCGTATAATTTCTATAGCTTAATGGTAATACGATTCTTCACTACAATTCCGTAGTATCTTCTCTGAGTCTCTTTCTGCTACTGACTGACCGAGTTAGTCAAACAATGAATATTCTGCAGTTTTAAATATTACTGCACTATGAGAAAAATCATAAGATTAAGAGTGTTACGGCCACGTGTAAGCGTAGGTACATCCCGTCAGCAAATTAAATATAATATACGATAAATATGTGTAGAGGCATAACACCCCTACCCTAACAATGAAAATCCCCTTTTTACAATCATTTTACATAAGGGATTTTCTTTTTTAAAGAAGTTGAAGTGTTATTTTATAATAGTGTAAAATAATAAAAAATATAAACGAAATAGAAAATACAATGATAGTAGATAAAATCTAATACTAATATATGATATAACTATTTTATGACAACAATATATTAATATTTAGGACAAATCCTCAAATTCGGATATCTGGAGCCTAGCTTGGCGTGGTCTATTGATAGCTAACTGTTTATTATTTGGTTTTGTTGGTGGGTAATCTAAACCTGCTGAAATAGACTGTAAATGAGTTAAGTCTTTCATACTAACGGAATCTCCTAAATAACCTTGGTTACAATGGTGTACCTCTGTTGGTTCTACATTGGGGTTATTACAAATTTGGAATGGTCCAGTTATCAGACATTTAAGGATTTGGTACAGTTTAAATTTAATAATTAAATATAAAATTACTAATATTATGATACCATACAATATATAGGTCATCCAGTTAATTGTTTTCTCATAAGTGGTTTTTGTTCTCTCATGATTTCCAATCGCGATTGCCTCTCGCCGTATCTCAGTTAAAGTAGTACCGTATTTTGTTAAATCTCCTAATTTTACATCAGGTGTTTCAATTGAATGGATTTTAATTAAACTCAAATTTAAATATGGATCATTTAATACTTGAAATTTTTCACTAAAGTTATACGTTAACAAGGGAACAAAAGCTTTCTTATTATCTAAGTTTCTTTCAATATACGAATTTAATATAACATCATTTGTTACTGCATTACATCCAGGTGCAATGCGCAATGATTTAGTACCATTTATAATACTATTTTCAACTATATCTCCACATATTATTTTAATAGTTTCAGGAACTGGCGCTGAATACACCCATTCATGTCCATTTTTTAATTGGATCCAAATTGTATGTTGCACCGTAACTACTTTCAATTCACAATCGTTTCTTTCTAGTTTTAATGGGTCATTTACAATTTTGCTCAAACAAGAATCATGTTTTTGAATGTAATATTTTGGATGAACCGTTTTGCAAAAATAAACTAGTTTATGTGTTTTACAATTTTCAAGGAAATTTTCTTCACTAGGCGTGTATAATAATTTTTCATTATTTGTTATAATATATTCATGCGGATTCGAAATATAAACTGCTAAATTGTTATTTGTAATTTTTGGCGCAGGAATAGCCCTATATGCCTTATAGTTACCGATTTCTAACAAAGGTATTTTAATAAGATAAATAAATCTATATTCTATAACACTAATTGTTACTTCACTTATTTCTAAATACTCAAAATAGTTACCATTATGGAGAGCAATTGGCATTTCATTTGCCCCTCTTTCATCTCGAATTAATTTTATAGCACTTATCAATAAATCTGGTGTTAATAATTGTGGATTTATCTGACCCATCTTTGCAAAAATCATAGATTGAGTGAACATATTAATATTGCTGCTAAATTCTATCAAGGCTAACTCTATTTCTAAACACATTTCAGTTATTAAAGAGTTTTTCTGTATTAAATTTTCTTGTAATACAATGTTTTTTAAATTCTTGTCAAAAATTTGGAAATTGGAATTTATTTCAGTGAATTTTTTATTAAATTCTCTAAAAAGACTTTCGGTCTTATGAAGAGTTAATTGTAATATGTATGTTTGATTTTTAAATAATTCTCCAATTCTCTTATTATCCTTATGAACTGCGTCAATTTCAGAATTATAATAGTCAGCGTCATCCTGACTCATAGTACCAAAAAGTATTTTACTAATTTTTCCCACAAAATCAAATATTCCCCTTTTACTTCTAATTAATGTAGGTATCCCTATAGCAGAGAATAACTTATACTTATCTTTTCTAATACTTTCCAATTGATTCTTTAATTTTACTACCAGATTTGCTTCTGTACAATTTTTCTGACATAATAAGTCGACTCTATCAATGCTTTTTAAGATTTCTGACTCCTGGAATGTTAATTCATCCATATTAAAGTAGGATACAATATTGTAAGTCTCATGAAAAAATCTAACATCTCCTAAATACTCCATGTAAATACTCGGTAGCGTAGAAAATGTTATTTCTTCGCTACTTTTACCCTCTGCCATGACCAACTGGACGATTATTCTGTAACAAATTAATATTAGCATATTTTAATTTATTTGCATGCACAACTACAAGTCTATTCTTTTTTTCTATTTTATAATTAACATCTGATATTTTTTCTATTACTTTCTATTTTTTCTATCATTCGCGTTACTTTCTTTTCTTAACCATACGAGATCACCTACTTCAAATTCTTTCGGGTTTACCATTCGATCATATCGTGCCTTAGTTCTTTGCTTACTTTCTGCTATTATTCTCTTACTTTCTTCAACAGTTTTATTTATTTTAGCTTGCAAATCAGCCAAATATTCCATATATGTTAAATTACTAATCTTCAATGATGATACATTCTTGGGATTGATGCCAAAAACTAATTCTGAAGGGGTGAAACCTGTGCTTTCGTGTTTGGATGTATTATAATATAATCCTGCTAACTGAATCTTCGTATCCCAATCATCAGCATTCTCGTTTGAAAAATGACGTAAATAATCTTTCAATACTTGATGACTTCTTTCCAAACTACCGTTACTCTCTGGATGAAAACTTGTTGTTGTAATATGTTTAATTCCAAGCATTTTCTGAAAATTCTTCATCAATTCACTAGTAAAATTGGTTCCTCTATCTGTCAGAATATTACGTGGTACTCCGAAGTAACCAACGTAATATTTTAAAAATTCACGTATTACTGTGGAAGCGGTGCAATCTGTGATTGGTATTCCCACAAAATATTTAGTTAAACAATCTTGAATTGTTAAAACATATTTA
>JZSA01003922.1:0-51232 GCA_000956155.1 Cotesia vestalis | reverse complement strand
TGGTAATTATTTACAAGTGGGGTCCAAGCTATTTTTGGCCATATCTAGATGAAAAATTAATATTTTTCAATTTTTTTCTATTCTGTTTGTTTTTATAGTAAAAAATATCGTGAAAGAAGAAAATAAAGATTTCCATAACTTTCTTGCCTTCAAAAGTTGGAAAAAATTTTGGCTCTCATATTTTTGTATAAAATTTCTATTTTATCTTTTTTTTGTATTTTTGATATCTTTTTTTTTTTTTTTTTTTTTTTTTTTATGTTAATACTATTAAAAGTAAAATAAATTATTGATGCAAACGTTCTAAGTATACAAAAAACAAACGATAAAATTCTTTTAATTGTGTCTTTAAAGACAAACTATTTCTATTATTAAATGTTTATAACATTGTACATACTTGACTTAGTATACAACTTTATTAATCAGCTATGGCTTACTCAAAAAAATAAAAATTTATGATTATTATCCAACTTTGAAAATGTCTTTAATCAACATAAATAGCACGTTTTTTGTTTATGCAGTATAAAAATAAAAAAAAAGTACTTTAATAATAAATTTTAAAAAACTAACTCTTTTCACTTGGTTGTTTTATTTTTGTGAAGTCTTAATTCCGTTAGCTTTTGGCCCATAGCTTTTTCAATTTGTTGCTTTTCTTGAACAGGATTCCATTTCATTCCCTTTGCGTAATCCATAGCATACTCTGAAAAAATTAAGGATGTTTAATAACTTGGGCTATACATTTAAATGAAAATCTAATTAACTATATATTTATTTATAAAATTTCTTAGCAAGAATAATATTTTAAATATCGTGGACACTTGAATAGAATCTAAAAAATTCAAGTTTTTAAAACATACCAATTATTGCGTTTTTTGCTTTGCCATGTAAAGAAAGCATGGAGTCATCTTTTTTTCCTCTCATTGGTTTTCCAGTTAAAGTGCAACGGAGTAAAATATCATTTTTTATCACTCCTTCGAGTAACTGTCGCGCAAGGTGCGTTGCTTGAGTTGAAGTACGCAAAGCCGTATCTAAAATTTTTGATTTGACATAAATGCCATTTTTTAAATGCTCCATCTAAACAAAAACAACAAGCTTACAATTAAAGTAAAAATATCTTTTTTTCTAACACTATCAAACCTACATCTTCAGAGTCGACCCCAAAGAGATGATTATCATCACTCAATGCATAGTTTTCAGTTTTTATGATAGGAGAATTATTTTTATCAGTGTCAGATCCAGTTGCGATGCTCTTATTGTTGTTTACTTTATTAATATGAGTATTATTGCTCATATCTTCAAGAATTTTTTCTGAATTCTTTACTACTTCTTTGTCAGTACCATCTGCTTTGGGAATATTTGATTTGCCATTCGAATCTTTTCTATCATCACCTTTTGTAAGTTCTGATAAAGAAGAATTGGAAGAATTAAGAGATATTGACAATTTTTTGTCATTTCCTGGGATATCATCGACTGATAAATCATCAGAAGATGCCTCAGACGAAGAAGACTCAACAACTACACGTTTTGGATCCATCTGAAATAAAAAAATTGAAAATACAAAATTTTGAAAACGTATGAAAAGTTTCCTAACAATTATTACAACTCATACTTTTGGTTTTTTAGTACTCCTCATATTTTGTGGTGTATTAGTTGTTTTTGTTTCATAGTCCGCAGGCGAATAGCTTCGTTTCTTTACTGTCTGGCGTTTTCCTATGACAGTGGGAGACGATTCAGACTTCTTCACAGGTTTTTCTTTCGGCTTTTCGATGGATTTTTTTGTTTCTGAATTTTTCAGAATTTTTTTGGTTGCGGTTTTCAATTTATTTATGTCCTCTAAATGAAAAAAAAAAAAAAAATTTCAGTACTATTCATTTTTGAGGTTAATCTAAATTTAATAAATTCACTAAATATTCAAATTGATATTTATAGCTATAATATAAATAATTATTATAAAATACTGAATTAACAAGAAAATCTTATTTTATTAGTTCTAAAGAGTATTATAATTATATTAATATATATATATTTACCGGAACATTTCAGAACTTCTCCTTTGTACTTTTTCTTTTGATAAGTGAACGACACAATCTCACCAATTTTTACTGTTTTTAAATCGCAAATCATGTCCTCATTTTCGACATATAATAAAGAGTTATCCGCGCTACAACTTATAAGATACATGATTACCTGAGCAGAGTACTAATTATGTTAATTATAAGCGTCTACGACAAAACGTGTAACAAATTACACTGGCAAACTTCCGTGCACACTGAAAACCGACGCCATCCGCCATTGGTCCCAAAAGTTGTGACGCCATTACATTAAGGCGCGGAGGCGCGGGATTATAGGACTGGACTGTCGATCACACGCATATATACATTTATTTTCTATAGTATGTGTCGCTAAATATATTCGATTGTATAAATAAATAAATAAATAAATCTTTGCTTATAACCTCTTTTTTGTAAATCAGTTAATTAATAGATGCTTCAATAATTGTGAATTATCTTTATTAGTAATTTCATAATTTAAACTAAAATATAAATAAATTAAACGAAGATACTATGGCATCAACTGAAAAAGAGCCATCAAAGAATACAACACCCAAAAGATATAAATTATGGAGATGGGATCAAACAAATAAAGTATGTATATGTTGTTTATTTAATTTTTACTATTAAATATTAAATAGTTATGAGAATCAATTTAATAAAAATTAAAAAAATTATCAACGACATCCATAAAAATAATACTGAAATATGATCTAAAAGTTAGGAGACATTACACAATTTTTGGATTTATTTTTAACAAGTAAATACTTACATACAAATAACTTGAGAAAATGCACTTGTAGTGAATTCAATAAACTATATGTATAATTCTTTAATGTATTTTAAAAAATTATTTATTTGTTAAGAAAACTCCAAAAATCAAAACCTGCAAACGTTCAATATCTATTTGACATGATCGTCATGTCAAATTTTTGAAGCTCGTTGATAATAAAAACTGTTTTTTAATCATAGTGTAAAATGCTGAAATAGCGGAAAAACTAAGGATCAGGTTTTGGTCTGGTTATCTCAATTAAAAATGCGGAACTATTTATCAAAAATAACACTATAAGTTTATTGACAATATTTACACTAAATATTTAAGATATTCAATAGCGGATTGTTGTGAAAAAAGCGGATTTATAATTTAGCGTGGTTAACAAAAGCGAAGCCGGTAGACACGAGGTTGTACACTCAACTTGCACAGAAAAAGCGGTGAAAATTGCACAAATAAACACAATTTATCTGAAACAGACTTAAAGAAATTAAGCACAATTTATTAAGCGAGGGTTAATTATAAATTAAGCAAAAACAAGCGATAATTTAGTAATAGCGAAAGCGAATTAGAAAAAATGGCGATGCGACTACTAGAAAGCGTTGCGGCGAAAAGATAATAATAATAGTTCGTCTTCTTCCTCATAGACTTGAGGAAGAAGGCTTTTGCGCATGTCTAGCGAGAGCGATAACCAATCAATAAATTCGTTCTATTGATGTCGACATCGATAGCCAATAGTAAAATTCGATACATGTGGCGTGATCGAGTAGTCGGTTTGCGCAAGCGGGGTGAATTTTGCGGGAACGAGCGCTTGTCAGGTGCGGTTCGTAAATTTGGGGAGCCCACAGTGACGTATTGCTCACTGAGTGGGCCTGTTCACTGAACACATAGTAATAAAAAATTGCACTGTTAATTTGCAAGATTTTATTTTTAAAAACTGTTATTTTGATCCTAGACACAAATTTTTGAATAATAAACAAAATTTATCTTACTAAAATCGGATATTGAATATTAATAAAGTTAAAATTTTATAGCACATTCATAATAAATAAAATTTTTGACAATTTCTAAAAAAATCCCTTTTTGAACGTGAGCTCACTAATTATGATTGTATTCGTTCAATAATTAATTAAACACTAATGTTACTATTATTTTTATACAGATTCCTTTAAGAACAATTTATCGTCACGATAAAAGAAAGAACGAGGACACTATTAACAATGATTGCTCAAAAAAAATACGTCATAATAACCAAGTGGGAGATCTTAATAATGTTTTCAATTTTGATCAAGTCGATGAGGATAATGGAGAAACATTAAGTAGTTTGAGTCTTACCGATGACGACGAGGAATCAGATGATACAGATGAAGTAGAAATGGATAGTAATTTTTCTTCTGATAGTGATTCTGAATCAAACCAGCCTGATGAAAACATCGACGATGCTAATGATAATGCTGATGAGTTAGACGGTGAAGATAACAGTCAGTTTAACGACGAAAATAACGTCATTTTACCCAGATTGTATGAAAATAGTTCACTTACTGTTGATGAAAGTGTATTGATGCTTTTAGACTTGTATTCACAAAATCAATGTACCAAAGCTAGTTTATCAGGAACGTTATTAATGTTAGATAAATTGTTGCCAAACAATAATCGTTTACCTCGAACAATATTTAAATTATTTAAATATGTAGAAAATTTAGTACCATCAGTTGATATTATTAAGCACTTTTATTGCCAGGAATGCTTTTATTATCTTGGTATCGTCAATAAAATTGATAAATGTACAGTATGCAATGCCAATAAGAATCAATTTTTCTACTTTTTTGAAAGAGATATCAATCAAATTATAAAATGTTTGTTTGAAGAACAAAATTTGGCTGTAAAATTAAAAGTAAATAATCATACCAATAGACATATCATTGCGGATATAACAGACGGTTCTGAATACCGGAGAGTAAACTCACGAATTAATCGAGGCCCGTATGACTTGACACTGATTTTAAATACTGATGGTGTTGCATTATCAAAAAGCTCTAAAACTCACACTTGGCCATTAATGTTTACCATCGCCGAATTACCTGAGCACTTGCGAGATATATTTATCATTCCGATTGATCTTTGGTGTGATCATAAGTGCAAACCTTCAATGAATACATTTCTCAAACCATTTTGTGAAAAATTAAAAAAATGTTTCAATGAAGGTGTTCGCTGGACTGATTCGGTAACTGGCAATGAATTCGTGTCAAAGATTGTAGCACCATTAATAATTGCTGATGCTCCAGCTAGAGCTCTTGTGCAAAATATCCAAAATTTTAATGGAAAGTACGGCTGTAATGTTTGTGAAGTTAAAATGAAACTTTGTCAGCGAATTGAGGGAAAAAGAAGCAAGCGTATTTATGCTTTCAATAAAAATGGTGCTAAACTGAGAGACAGTCGAAGAATAAAGAAACAAATATTAAAATTGGCTAGCTTGGAAAATGTACCACACATAAAAGGCGTCAAAGGTGACACTATCTTATCTAAATTACCTCTTATAGACCTGGGGACATGTGTCATACCTGAATATATGCATTCGGCATTGCTTGGTGTCGGGCGACAATTCACTAATATATTTGTAACTAAACAAGGTCCTTGGAGCTTAAAAAACGTCTCTGAAGAAATAAATAATTTTTTATTAAAAATTAGACCACCAACCTTTGTGAATAGAATTCCTCGTCGAATAACAGATTTTAAATTATTTAAAGCATCTGAATATTATTATTTTATTCTGTTTTATTCACTTCCTGCTTTAACCAACTATTTGCCCGAGAAATATTTTAATCATTGGATACTTTTTGTAAAGTCATTATTTATTTTACTCCAAAATGAAATAACAAAAGACGATTTAAAAACAGCTGAAAGATTGCTTAATTCATTCGTTAAGGAAACTGAAATCTTATACGGTGACCGTGAGATGTCATATAATATACATCAGCTCGTGCATTTTGCTCTAATGGTAAAACGATGGGGTCCTTTGAGAGTAACATCAGCATTTGGATTTGAGAACTTCAATGGTTTTCTGGCACATGGAACCCACGGAACAAAACATTTAGGCAAAGAAATAATGAACAATTTGAAAATCACTCAAGGGATACAGATACTTCGAGGTCGTGTAACTGCAAATGATGAGCTGGGTAAAACAGAAAAAGCAAATGAATTTATCGGAAAAAATTTAGAAATTACATTCAATGAAAATGAATCTGAATTATTAAGATCATCTACTTTTGAGCTAGATAATTTAAAGTTTTACAGCCGAGCTAAAATTCACAAAGAAATATATACTTCTGAAAATTACAAAACGACAAAAACTAACAACTTTACTGTTCAATTAGATTTGACAGATGGTTCTATAATTTATGGATCGATATGTTTTTTTTTTGGAACGGAAAATTTGATGGGTATTGTTTTGCATCGATTTAATGTTAATCATGAAAATATGTTTTATAATCCAGAACACAAAGCTAGAATAGATCATATCATACCTGTAAGCAAAAGTGAAGAATTGATTGTGGTAACTTTGAACCAATTAAAATCAGCATGTCATTTAATATGTGTAGGAAGCTATGTGTGTAAACGACCTAATTTAATGAAAAAAAATTTTTAAATTGAATATTTTAATGCAGTATTAATTTATTACATGTAATTGAATGAATAAAATATTAATAGTTATGAAATTATAATTATAATAATAGTTATTGAATAAGTAAATTTTTACATATTCAATTAATCTAAATTAAATAAATAATAAAATAAAAAGGAAACAATAATTATAATTAATCAAACAGTTTCTATTAACGACTAACTTTCATTTATGAATATGAACGAGTATGCTTAGTCATTTATGATCAAGCCTGAATATTTATAAATAGTTTTCACTATTTGCATATAACCGATGATGATCATGTCTGCACCGTGCATGATCATGGATGACAGAGCATGCTCAACCATGACCTTTCCCGAGGGATTCCATCTCGAGATACAATGATTTCTAACGTAAGTCATGAGCAAGTCTGATCTAGAATGAATCATGCATGATCATGCTTGATCACAAATGAGTTATACATGATCAAGTATGAACCATGTATGGTCATGCATGACAGAGCATGCTCAATCATGACCTTTCCTGATAAATAATATCGCTGTAGACAATTATTCATAACGTAAGTTATGAGCAAGTCTAATCTAGAATGAGCCATGCATGATCATGCTTGATCACGAATGAGTCATGCCTGGCCATGAATGAGTCATGCAGGATCAAGCCTGAATTATGCATGAATCATGCACGATCAGGCACGAATCATGCATGAATCCTGCATGATCATACATGATCATGCATGGTGATTTTTTCCCGGGTATATAATTAGATATAACTATATATGATTAGGCAAAATCATTTTTTGCCGGGCATAGATTTATATATAATCATGTATGGACCTAGATAACTCAGATCTAATCAGATCTAATTATATATAGACTTATATATAATCATCTATAGACCTATATAAGACAGATCTAATCAGATCTAATCATATATAGACTTATATAAAACATACATATAATACATTAATCTATATATGATTGTATATATTTTATATAAAAATTTATATATAATCATATATAATTATATATTGAAACGGTTTTCGACTCTTGTGGAAAAGTCTATTCGTTCTCCTTAGTCACCCCTTAATTTATTTAGGGCGCCACTGGATTTTGGACACAGTATCCAGAAACTGGACCAGAGCATGGAGTAGGTTCTACAGGGTCGTGAGAGATTGCTCGGAAGGAAACAGAAATTATCAAAGAAATTCATTTTAGAGATTTTATTTAACCAACCCCATAACAAAATATTCCCCTTACAATTTATTAACACTTAATACTAAATCCTATTCCCGTTTGGACGACGGTTTCCTATCATAGTTCCTAATCCCGACGATACCCTCTTATGGAGCGACCATACCGCGGTTTCTAATTATTTTCCTTATTTTCATAATTTTCCATATTCCACAATTTTCCATAGTTTCATAATTTTGTATTTTCATAGTTTTCCACACGCACCCACAATATAATTATTAACATTCAAACCCACTAACTAAAATTTCCATACTTTGTTAATTATTTTCAAGACTACGATTTACTTTTATTTTTCAAATTAAATCTGATTAATAAATTTTCTAAATCCAAATTAAATTTCAATTAACTAATTTTCCTTTGAGTAAATTTTTGCATTCATTCCCAATCCAAATACTTAACGAGATTAATTTCCTTATTAAAATTCTTTTAAGTTAATTTCCTAATTAAAATTCTTAGTTAATTTAATGCCGTGTTCTTAATCATTCAACAATAAATATTTAATACTAAGAGGTCTTTGTATCTTGTATTAATATAAGTTAAAATTTGACGACAGAGGTCTTAATAATCTGCCGACAAAATATTCGCTACGTCCTGGTATTTTACAAATTTAATCTTCTTTGTCAATTTTATTTTCGCCAAATTTTATAATTTAACTTTTCTTAATTAATATCCTTAAAATCTATTCAGTTTTATTTTATAAATTATTTTCTTCGAATTTCATTTTTGCCGAATTTTGTAATTTTATTTTATTTACTTCAATGTTTTAATTTTGTCCAAATCATTTTGTCAGGGTTAGTTAATTTATTTATTTGATTTAATTTCCGAATTAAGAAATTGACAATTGATTTTATTTAATTTAATTTTAACTAAATTATTTTATTTGTCTCTGAATAACTGAGTTTATTTTATTTTTACTAAGTTACTTTATTTTACTTTCTTTGTATTACTTGAAACTTAGAATTTATTTCATTTTAATTTTGGAAATTATATTTTATTTTACAACGCCTTGAGATTTTTAGTCTCGACCTTGTGTGTCCTTTACTCAGCGTTTTAGCTCGAGACAAGATGGCGGACCCTCTCCCAAACTTTTGTCAAATTTTTCTTCAAATGAAATTTACAAGTGATTTATTTTTACTTTTAACTAAATGATTTTAACAATTGTATTTTTAAAATTATTTTCTGATTCTAATTTTACTTTTATTTATTTTACACAATTGAAAATTCGTTCCAAATTATTTATGTTGATTTTAACTAATTTTTACTTTTGATGATTTTTCTAAAATATTTTACTGAACTGTTTCCATGATTTTAATTGACACAAAATTAACTGATTTTACTCAAACTCAATTATCAGAGACCAAATTTTCACGTGACACTCAAGTCATGAATTAACAAACTGAAATAGTTCCTAGTAATATTAATCCAGACTTTGCCTACGTGTGTAATTAATAACCTGAAATAATTCCTGGTATTATTAATTAAATATTTAGTTATTTTATTTCGGACTAGTTCTTAATTTTATTCGGACTTTATTCTAATTAGTTTTACCAAATTTTGTTCTTAAACATTTTGTTAATTATTCTTAATATTCAATTAAATTATCTCTTAAACTTTGGTGAAATTAACGAGTACTTAAAATTCTGATTAGACCAATTATTTAGATTTTGGCAAGATTAATTAATTAAATTTTATTTAAACTAATGATTGTGACCGAACGCGAAATGGCGATAACCTTCAGCCGACTTAAGGCCTGGCTGATGCCGCTTCATCGAGAATCTATTTAGACGTATTTATTGTACCTGGAGTTTCCTTGGGGTTTTATTTTATCTAAACCCCCTCGACGTTCTTACTCCTGGTTTTCTCGTCTTTCCTTAAAGTTTTCTCCTCGATGAGGTGTTGTTGACGGCACGGTCCTGGATCACCACTTCGTAGTTTTACTCTCAGGGAATAATTTTATTTTCTGGAACACCAAATGGGCATTAGAATATTTCTTAAATTAATTGAATCTAAGAGAGCTGACATTGGGCCTAGCACGCATTGAATTCACTTAGATTCATCGCCTCGTTCCATAGAAAGCGAATAGAATAAAAATAATTACCTGAGTGAGATGTTTATGATGTCGATTCTTCAATCGTTCGGGCACAATAAAACTTACCAAAATTTGTTGGTTCGTTTCTTTTTGGCTCTGTCTTCCCCACTCTTTCTCTCTCGGCGCCGGCGCTACCCTCTCGGGGACTTACCCACTAGCTTAAGACTATTGGCGCGAGTACTTCGGAGCACAGCGCCCTGAGGGAATCGGTCGATAATTTTAACTCGGACCGAAGACCTTCTCCGGATAAGGAAGGTCCCGTGTACTCCGTTACAATATATTTAATATATAATCGTATATAAATATATATGGTTAGGCAAATTCATTTTTTCCCGGGACGACAAGAAAATTTCATGTAGTGATAACGTTTAAAAATAATTACGAAAGATTCCCTTTAAATTTAAATAAACTATCAACAACCAAACATGCAAAAGTACTTGATATACTTAAAGAATTTCAACAATTTATTAGGAATGTAATTTTATTTATTTTTTTATTAAAAATTAAATTATAGAAGGTATATAATAATGACGCAGGTAATGTCAGTTTGATATAAGTATAAAAAATAAAAAAAAAACTCAAAACTTATTGAGGGTTATCCATGTGCTTTGTCAATTTTTTTTATTCGGTCATTCGCGTGCTGCAACCAGGACATGATTGCTTGCTTGCACTCATCTAGAGAAGACCGTGATATACCTGTGACCGCATCTAAAAAATAATAAATAACCATATTAAGATAAACAAATGTTGCATGTAAGAATTCCTTTTTTTTTTTTTTTTTTTTTTTTTTTCAAGTTTCAAAAGACAAGTAAGTAAATCTATCAAAAAAGAAGAAAAGAAATAGATTTCCCGATTCTTAATTTTTAGATATTGTTCATATTCTTCTTGCATCTTTTAACAAATAGGCTCTAACTTTTATATAGAACAAAATTGATTGCTATGATTCACTTCTACATATATAATTTCTCATTAATTTTCATTAGTTAAAATAATTTGTCAGAAATAAAATATTTTTTGTACAGCATTATTTGCTAGTTTTTTTTGCAGCAATAGTTTGAATTCAGTGAGTAAAATTCCAATACAGTTTAATTAAAAATATTTCTATCTAATATCAAATAACAACTATTAAGTTAGACAAAATGACTGCAAGAATAAAATTATATTGAAATAATCCTGAAAAGAATATTGTTCAAGTCTCTTAATACATACACGGAGAAAAAAATATCATCAGAATAAGGATACGTATCGTTATTCTGACTATACGCTGTATACTCATTTTTAGCGCGAAACGCGCAGGTATGCTCTACTCTCGCCTAAAAATCGTGATTTTCATAATTTAAACGAAAAAATGTATGGATAAAAAGCATACTGAAATATATAATAGTAGCTACAGAACACGTTAAAAAAATTTCCTTATCGATTAATAATGATTTCTCAGAAAAAACTCGTTTTTCTGATAAATTAAATAAATAAGAGCGTGGTATTTACGGGAGCAATGGGCTTGATAACACTACAACTTTGTCAAAAATCACTTTCATGATTTAATTTTTTTTTGTTTTATTCCTGAGGAAGTTTGTCAAAACCCTTGTGAAAATTGCGTGTCAAAATAATTCCGTTTCAGCATCGTGCAATATTGAGAAGATTTTATATTTTTAAAAGCATATTTCAATATTTTTTTCAATAGGGGAACAAAGTTATTTCAATTTAAAAGTGTGTGCATACCTCTCAAATACTTCACAAATGACATATTTTCAACTTTTATTGTGTTTTTTTGACCACTCCAAGATAGTTTGCAGCAGAGGTCATCTGTTAAAATATGTCCCAATACAACTCGAATACATTTTTTCCCATCGACATGTCGTCGTTGATTTATAAAATTCTCCTGAAAAATTTTGTATAGCATAATCGATGTCCATAAAAAAATTATTCAAGTTAGATAGTAATAAACAATAGTTTCTTCATTAGCATTATTCATAGCATTTTCTTTATAGCATGAAAAAAATAAAAAGCATGTAACATGAATATGTACTCTTGAAAAATTTTGTCTGAAGACAGCTATTCCGTCTTTCTTCTTTTTTATCATTTAGTTTCATGGTTGACAATGTAGTTTGCAAGCAAAAATAATAACAACTTAAAGACCGTAAGAACTAGTTGAATTTGTAAAGTTTTAAAAGTCAAAATTTTATATTTATATTAGAATAAAAAGTCGTAAATAAATTTAGATTTTGAAAAAGGCAAAAATTAATTAAAAAACAAATCAACCATAAAATTTGATGCAATTCACCAGAATAGAAAAAGTAATTACGTATTGAGTGCGTGCTGCTTCGTTATCTGTCAATAATTTGTTAAATTTTACCAAATCTTCATGATTACATATTGGAAACTTTGGCAGTATATCTGATGCTTTAATCGTATTTGGCCGAGGATTATCCCCTATAATACTTAACAATGTGTCAAGCTTACGAGAAACGGAATATAACACTGATCGACATCCAGCTGTTAGAAAAAAAAATATTTTTTACTATACAGCAATTGAGAATTTTTTTCCATATCCCATTTGAATGAAACAAAGATAAAATGAGAAATTTAAAGAGATCAATAACAAAATCAATTGATACTTACAGCAGCAGTTTGATTTACATGTTACTGACTGTTCAGTAAGAGTGTCAACTTGATTTGTTGTATCTTTTTTCATGCCCGTAGAACTAGCTGCAACACTATCATGGTTAACTTCATTTATCATGTTTGAATTATTATTGGACTTGACTGCAGAACTGGCTGCTAGTGGATTTTTCGAATCATTTGAACTTTCGGTTTTACCGGATTTGTTTGGTTGATACGGATCTTTTGTTACTTGAACATCTTTGCCCATACTAATGATTTTTTTCGCTTCAATCTCTGGTATTTCTAGAAATAATATTAATAAAATTATAGCAACTAAAAAAAAATTATTTGGGTATTAAATATTTTTGGTATGCAACACTTACGAACACGTTCAACACTACGTATGGTCAGCTTCTTCGTCAATGCTCTATCACTGTGAGTGGGATGATCTTCAAAAAAATCTCCGTAGTTCAGCTCTTGAGTTTCAAGCAAATCATCGACATCTGCCTCTGTATGCTTAATGTTACCATTATCACTACCGTCATAATGAAAAGACGGTAATATTTTCGTTTCTAGATTATCTAATCCAAGACCTATAAGAAAAAAATAAAATGAAATAATAATCTGAATGTCATGCATTTGTTAGCAGTGTAATGTAAAATATAAGAAACTTTCAAATGAAAAGGCACTAAAGGTATCTAAATGGCCAAATTTCAGCACATCATCAGGTAAATGAATTAAATTATGTATGTTATAAATCACGAAATTTTCTCCATACAATTTAATTGATTCATTTACGAAGTAATGCAATAAACTTTTAGCACAGGCATTGTTTTTTATACAATCAGTTTCATTGCATAAGATTCTTATTGCAACATGTAAACAGTTGAAATGAAACAAGTATTCTTGAGGGAGATGACCTTTCAAGACTATTGGACCAACATATAGTAGAAATAATCTAAGCTCTGTTGCTTTCCACCGATCGATTTCACCTAAATCGCGTGTTTTTCTGACAAATTCGGAAGGTATCCAAGTTTTTATTGAGTTCAATGAATCTGAAATGTTCTTTATCATTTTGTGGCAAAGCTTCAATAATATTTTTGGACTTACACGCCATCCTTTGACCCACAAGTTTATGATTTTCTTGATAACTCATAAGCATACAAGATGCATATATTCTACAGGAAATTGAGAAACCATATCAATTTCCGTTTCTTCAAATTTAGATGTTCCTAAATGATGGTCTTCATTAATTTTCTTCCGAAAATTATTATCGGTTCGTAATGGGGAATCCATTTGTAGAAATCGCATTCGGTGTTCATTGTAACTGCCTTTTTGCATGCATTTACTACAACCATAATAACCAGTATGGCCTTTTGTATATTTTACCAATGCCCTAGCTGGTGAATCACAAATAACAGCCCTCATCGTCACATAAAAATTTTTATTACTGTATTGAAAACCATTTGTATGCAAGTCCTTATACTCATTAATAAAATCTTCTAAATATTCATTACAATTATCTGGCTTTTCGAATCCATGATAAATACCAATAACAAACGGTGAAGCAATTTTGGGGAAAATTTCAGCTAGTATTGGATATAATTGCCTTTTAGAGCTTTTTGATATTGGTAATCCATCAATATGGACATTAATTAGAATATTAGTACTGAGATTATTTACATCAATAATTCTAAATTGCTCAACTAATCCTAGTTGTAAACCATAGTGAAAATATTCACCAGGTGACACAGAACGGATATTGGTAGTTTTCGGAGTATTTAATAAAGTACAAGGATCTTTGGGGAGATTATTCAATTCTTCTATTGAATCGACGTCAATCAGAATTTTAAGCAAAGCTCCACATGCAGTTTGGCTAATATTGTACTGGCATTGCCACTGTGCTAGTTTACGTTGTAAATTAATTTTCGCATCATCAAAATCAGGAGGATTATTTAGTAAAATATCATCGTTACTGTCATCAAGCTCTCGATTTTCCGTTAAAATAACATCAATAAGATTAGGAGCGCCGACGATAGAATTACTAAAGACATCTTTGGTAATATTGGTATCTTCAGGTATATTCTTATCAGTATTAATTGTCTGATCACAGACATTTTGAGTATCACAAATATTAATATCTGTAGTATTCTCTCTTGACTGATTTGAATCATCAGTTGGAGAACTTTTTTGCGAAGATGTTAACGGTGATTCATCGCAAGCTACTTGTTTTGGACGCCTATTTCTTTGGCTTTTTGATAGTTCTTTAAACGGCTTTCTTGGCATAATTGGTTTTTAATAAATAAATAATAATATTTATAGCAAGACGATTTAAAATTAAAAATTTACATGACCTTTACTCCCAGTATCAAAATGCATGTATGTTTACTTACTGTTACATCCAGTTGTATAAGAAAAACCACTCAACTATCAAAAAAATTTAATTGATTTAAGCAACCAAATTTAACACGGTTGCTTTTTAAAATATACTGATAAAAATTTAATTTCTCTCTGATATATTGAATATTTATCAAAAGAAGTAGGTTAGAATGCACAAATAAATAAATATCATACGGACAGAATACAAGACTTTACGCATGCGTCAAACAGTTCATGACGAAATCATGGGCAGTGTTCTTTGGCGTTTTTTTTTGGCGTATGCGCTCTAAATTTTATTCTGCGCATGTCCACACGTAATAAAAAAAAAATAAAAGCTAATTATTTGTTTATTTACTTAACATGTGACATATCAGAGTAAAAAATTAACATATAATAATATTATTTTAAAAATATGTCTGTTGAATCGTGTTTCTCGAAGAGTATTTATTTTTTTCAGTTACCGAAAATTCCTACCGAGTAAAGGTCCTCCCTTTCCCTTTATCCTTTATTTCCCTAATTCCCAAATTTGTCTATATGGCTGAGTCTGAAAAACAATATCCCAAAACAATATCCCAAAAACAATATCCTGAGTCTGAAAAACAATATCCCATTTGGGTTTCAAAAGAAACGCAAGAAAAAATACAATCAGGTAATTTGCATAATGAATTTTTTCTGTGCTAAAATTATAACTTTCATGATGAAACTAAAATTATCCGACAGCGAAAAATATATATATATATATATATATATATATATATACACCACCTCCTTGTCCATCTCTTCCACCACCACCTCCTCCTCTTCCTCTAGTTTCTTCTTTTCTCTGTTCCTCTTCTACTTCTTTATCATCGTCATTCTAGAAAAAGTTAACAAATTATACTGCACAATTCTTTACAAGGCTTGTACAAGACTGCTCTTAGGTTCGATCGAAGATGTTAAAAAATCGGGAAGTTATTGTTTTCACCCCGTATTTCAAAAATCGAGTTTTCATCCGATCTCGACGTTTCGAGGTCCTAGGAAGCTTCCCTGACTATTCCTACGTTGGCGTATGTATGTATGTATGTATGTATGTATGTATATATATATATATATATATATATATATCAATTGTATGGGTAACAGTTAATTATTAAGTTGATTGCAAAATAAATATTTAAGTTATATACATTTAATAAGAACTCGTAACTCGGTTTTTCTTTATTAGGAATCTTTTTTTAATTGGAGATATTTTTTAAATATATTTATTTTTATATTTATAAAAATACAAAGTTAATTGAAAATCTATTAGTTAAATAAATGAAAAATTGATTATTGTATTATTTTTAGTAATTTCGTCCAATGGTTTTTATTTTTTCTCTCTTCAACTTTGGGTTTTGGTTTCAATAAATTATCTCACTCTTTAAAAAAAAAAAATTCTGTAAGTTGTTTTTGTATGAATTAATTCAGTTACGATTAGAAATTTAATAATTTATAATTAATAAACAGCCAATAACAAAATTAGTTTCCACGTATATTAAAAAACAAGAATGTAACCATTAGAGATTTTAATGAATTATTTAATCAACGACATTATGCCCAAACATTTGATGAAAAACAACCTGTCTTCTGTCTTCAATGTTTAAAATTACATTTTCATTGTTCATATTTGCACTTTCATTATCACTACTAGCTTCATTTCCATCTTCAGAATCATTTTCACTATCATTTATGATACTTATATTATGTAGTATGCATGCTGCCATAATACTGCGTGTAATTAAATCTAATCTTAAATTGTCAAATTTTGTTAAACGACGAAATTTTCCAATTAGCAAGCCAAAAGCTTGCTCTACATGTACACGAGTAGAAGCGTGTCTCAAATTGAACAAACGTTGTTCGTGAGTTAATCTTCCATTATCTTTGAAAGGAGGTACAAGCCATGGTAAATTGGGGTACGCTGAATCACCAAGAAGAAAATAATTCCCACAAAATTCAGGATCATTCATAGCCCTTTCATATAATGGAGATCTTCTTAAAATTCGAGCATCATGCAATGATCCGGGCTCACCTATGTAAACATCAGTAAAAATTTTTCTGCTTGTAACTACAGCTTGTAGTACGACACTGTGAAATTTTTTACGATTAAAATAATCATTTGGATCTTCCACCGGTTTGCGAATCCTTACATGGCAGCCATCTATGGCACCAATAACACCATTGATATTTCGTCTCTGAGAAAAACTATTACTAATGGCAGCTTTATCATTTTCATTTGTTGGCCATATTATAAACTCATCACATAATGAATTTATAAAATTTAAACCATCATTTATAACTTTATGTGCAGAACTGCGACTAACATCGAATCGGTCTCCAATTTGACGAAAGGTTTCGGTATTAGACAAGTACCATAGCACCATCAAAAAAGCTCGCCCTCGCGACCTTAGGTTCATTCTGGAAACACTCTGGAAACAGAGTGGGAATGGGTTCATTCCGTAACCATGCTAATTCCAGAGTGTTTCCAGAGTGTGGTTGTTACATTTGCCCATAGCGTTTCCAGACTGTAACCAGAGTGAATACATTTTGGAACCAAAATGTATTCTAAGTGGATTAATGCTGGAACCATAGTGGATATATTATGAGAACAGAGTTTTTCTAGAGTGAATACATGTTGAAACCACATTGTATTCAAAGTGGATGCATACTGCAACTATAGCAAAACCATGGTGAATACATGTTGAAAACAGAGTGTTTTCAAAATGTGTACATGTTGAAAACAGAGCGTTTTCAAAGTGGATACAGGCTAAAAATAGAGTGTTTTCAGAGTGGATACATACTGGAACCAATAAGTTTTCTGAGTAGAGGCATACTAAAACCAGAGTGTATCTTGATTCAATACTTTTTCTAATCAAAATGTTCCTACAGTGGATACATACGGCAAAACCAGAGTGTATCCAGATTTAATATATGCTATTGTCAAAATGCTTCCCCTTCCCCTTATGTGGCTGCCTCTTATGATACATACTGATGCCTTGATGGATACAGAATTAAAGTATACTTACTTTATGTATTTAATATCCAAACTAAAACCACGTTATGCATAAAAAATACTATAACCCCATAGTTAATATTATGTCACAATCTATTGTTACATAGAATAAAATAGATGTATAATTTTTTGGAGATAATTTTTTCAAGAAATTTTTTATTTTGGATAAATTTTTTATTTTAATATCATTATGATTTGGAATTAAAAAATACATGCAACCCCTATTTTTTAAGAGCGATTTTATCCTTCTCATTTTAATTTTTGCAAATTTTTTGATTCTATCTTTATTATGATTGAACTCTGAACAATACATGCAACCCTACATTTTTATCATCTGCCACCAACCCTCATTTGTTAATAGCGATTTTAATCTTCTATTTTTCATTTTTTTTGAGAAAAATTTTTATTTTAATTGTTTCTCAATTTGGAATAAAAAAAAATTATAGCGCTGAATTTTCACCCTTCTAACACCAACCCCTCTTTTTCAATAGCGATTGTAATATTTAAAATTTTTTTGGCAAAATTTTTGATTGTTATATTATTATAGTTTAGAATAGAAAAAATACATATAACTCTAAATTCGAAAGATAAGAAACTTTATTAAAATTCTCTTTTTTTACAAAAAAAAAAACTTATTATCAATGATTTATTACAATAACAACCTATCAATTACATTTTATCAATCTGTTTCCCAGCAATTAGTTTGTTCAATAACATATAATTTTTTAGATCCAACGATCTGAAACGCAGGCTTTATAAATTTGGATTCTTTAATAAAAATTAAGTCATCGGATGTGGTAGTAACTTTATGGATATGCTTAGTTCCGAATACACATCTGACTTTTTGCATTCGTTGAATGAAAATGCCGCCTACTGTTTCATCATAATGACGAAATTTAATCATAGAAATTATTATACCGAACATTTTATTACCATCAAAAATAATACTATTGTCAAATTTACAATTTTTTTTATTTTTACATTCAAATTTCATGCCATTTAATTTAATCTTCTCAAAACATTGAATGTTCATAGGTTCATACCCTATATTAATCAGAGCAACACGTTCACGATCTGTTGGTAAACGTTTTTTACATTTACCTACACCTTTCAAGCGATTTATAGTGTCAATCTTATCATTATCTAGTGATATTTTAACTTGCTTGGCGATAAATTTTTTGGTTTCAAATGATACTGCATCATTGTATAAAGCTGTAACAATGAATTTCCACTTAAGAAAACGCATCGCGATTTGGTTGGTTCGGGCATGAGAACTACTGATGAAGTCCATTATTCGCTTGTTCCAAGCTTCAAAGACGAATGCCTCATGGGCCCAAATTGGACCCCAGTTTCTCACAACAGATACCAAGTGTGTCATTAAATGGATTTTAGAGACATATTTACTTTACCGTAATACTTTTGGAAAAGTTTTACAAATTTTTTTAACAGCATATCACAACGCTCTAAATTAGTCGGTGTTAAACAATCACTGTTTAAATGATGGATAGCTTCCGATAAAAGCGCCAAGTGGGTTACATATTTTTTTGGCAATACGTCTTGTAAACAAATCGGAGCGTAGTCGAGCCAATTCCGCCATTCTGATGCTTTCCACTTAAGGTAGGTTGATATGGACCGTGGTTTTCGCGAGCGACATGATGGTGGTCTGATTGACAGTAAATATTTATCTATTAAGTTCATAGCATTAGGACTCCCAATATAATAAGGTGCATTCGTTTCTGTTAAAAGTAGCTTTGTAATTTGTTTAACAACACCGAGAAAAACAGCATGCATCGCTTCGACAACAACACCTTTACTTATATCGAATAAGGGTAAAGCCACTAATACTGAGATACTTTTTATTCCATGTGTTACAATCCCAGTATCAAAAGCCTGAGTCATATCGTGACGTAACTCTGCATCAGATCGTTTTTTTTAAGCATTGAGATAATGGATAAACACGTTTACCGCGTCCTACAGATTTACCTTTGGCATAGCAGTATAAACAACCATACTTTCCGTTATATTGCTTAATACAAGCCACTGCTGCGCGAGCCGGCGCATCTAAGCTGCACGTGGTTACAATGAACCTCGATGTTACTTCTGGTTCGTTTATAGGTTTCCATTTAATACCTTCACTGAATAACTTTTGTATTTCTATGGTAAATGGTCTCATAAAATTATTCATTATTGGATGCGCATCATCTACGAATATTGCCGCAAGCAACATATGTTTCTTCCTCATCTGGGGCGGTAGTTCATTAATCTCAGCATATATAGGCCATGCGCTTGATTTGGAAGATTTTGCCACATTGCATCCATCGGTATTTATTGTTAATGAGAAATTGTGCCTGTTACGTTCTCAAATTTTGGGTGTAATTAATTTTTAATTTTACGATAATTTATTTATGTCCAGATTTTGACCTCGTTAGGATGTCAATAGACTCCAGGTGGGTCATGTCACTGATTCCTCCGCGAAGTACTTTTTATTTTATACAAATTTAATAATTTTAATTTATAATTTATATTAATATTTTAGTTTAATATTTTACTTTTGTTTTACCTGCCTAGGTAGGTAATGAATAGAGTGCCTGAACGCTGGCTAGCGCTCTCGGTAAAGGAACCAGGGTGAGAACAGCTAATAAGCGCTCTCAACCCTGGGTTGAGGTTTTAATAAATATCCATTTTAATTGATTACAATTAAATAAATATTTATTAATAAGGAATTGGCAGGTTCAGCCTCGGACCAGCAGAGATTGCTTCTCTGCTAAGTCCTCGGACTGACTGTTCCAGAGGAAGTCTGGAGACAGAATGTATCTGTTATAATAATTACAATAAGTTTTTATAAGAATTTTTAGCGACGTTGCATCTCAGGTTATCCTATGTGAACATCAACGCAGTCCAAAACCCACAACGTAGACTGTTTAGTGTACTAGGCTGCGTTGACGTTCTAGAAATCTGTTATCTCGAGGTATTTCCGTTACGAAATACCTCGGATAATAATTAAATGATTTAAATAATTATTTAATAATTTTTAAAATAGATTTATAAACTTTAAATAAATTTAAAATTTACGAGAACGTAACAGTGCCATTTTTCCAAAAATTTGCCAGGGCTGCATAGAGATTTGTATTCTTGGCCATCATAAATATCTTCATAACCATCCGGATCTTTTTGGGTTCGATTAAATCTATATTTCAATGACTCACTGATGTTGGGTATTGAGAATAATTCTTCAATTTGTGCCGATAAACTAATACAAATAAAGTAACCTAAATTACGTTCCAGCTCATCATCAGGTCCACAAGCTTTACATTCACATTGTCTTGTCAATTTTTTGGTTACTTCACATTTCGAATCTAAGTTATCCTGGCATATTCGGCAATAATAACGATATGTCAGACAATCATCATTACGATCGAGAAATTTCCATAATCCATCTTTATTTGTAGGTATTGTATTATCATAATACATAGATTTAATCCATTTCAAGTTATCAAGTGTAGCCTCATATGATAATTGATGTCTAACTGATGTAGCGACGGCGGCAAGTATATGATCTTTAGCAGTTTTATTATGTTTAGGAATCAAGGGTACATCAGCATTTGCTTCATTATTTATGCTGAAAAAAGGTCTGTTCGGATTTTGATCCTTGTCAGAATCATGAACAGTACCAATATAATTTTCATCATCATCATCATCTTCTTCTTCTTCTTCTTCTTCTTCTTCATCTTCATCGTAATCATCATCATCGTCATCATCCTCCTCATCGTCATCACTTTCTTCTTCTTCTTCTTCTTCATCATCATCATTATGAAGGTCATCGTCATCATTATCATCGTGATTTCCAAGGAAAACACCCTCATAACCACTGATATTTACGTCATTGACATGTTCAACATCCGTATTTTGAACATCCATATTTTCGGCTTGTTCAGAACTCTGAAATCATACGAAAATATAAATAGTTAATTTTCATTTCATCAATTCATAACGAAAGATATTATTTAATATTAAGATATTACTTTAACAGCCGGTCCCTATGATTGCAGCTTTTCATTTCTCTCCTCGACAAAGAAGAATTTTGAAAAAAACGCTCTGCTACGTAATAGATTTTTTAATTATCTATTTCGTAGCAGAGCGTTTTTTTCGAAATTCTCATTTGTTTAAGAGAAAAACATAAAACTGCATTAGCTTTATCATTTAGCATTTTTTTTGGTAATTATTTACAAGTGGGGTCCATCTTATTTTTGGCCATATTTAGGTGAAAAAGTAATTTTTTTTATTCTGTTTGTTTTTGCGGCGCAATTATGATAAAAAATATCGTGAAAGAGGAAAGTAAAGATTTCGACAGCTTTTTTGTCGTCAAAAGTTGGAAAAAATTTTGGCTCATGTTTTTGGATAAAATTTCTATTTTGTCTATTTTTAATGTTTTTGATATGTTTTTATTTTTTATCAGTACATAAAGAAACGAACAATTAATAAAAAAGAGTTGAATATCACAATTTTTCAAAAAATTTATAAAATTTGTTAAAATTGTAATATTCGACTTTGTTTTTTTAATTGTTCTTTTTTTTTTATTTTCAAAAGAAAATATATCAAAATTTTCCAAAACAAATGTTGCTTAAAGAAATGAAAATTAAAAAGATGGACCCCACTTGTCAATAATTACCTGTTTTTTTATTTATTAATTCCAGTTTGTTGTCATTGGAGACACAGCAATAAGTGCTGAAAATTTAGCTAAAATTTTAAAAAAATCTACCATGAGGCAACGGGTCAACTTACTCATCAAACAACTGTGGCCACCGGAGGTTCTACAAAATATGTACGTGAAGGATCGTCACAAGAATGAAAATCATGTTGAAGTGACAAACCAACAGTGCAAAAAAATAAAAGGTAACATCAGCCTAATTTATATATAATTTACACATTCAGGTTCTATTCATTTACTAAGATTTTTAAATAACACTAGATAAAATATATTTTAAAACGAAATATTTTAAAATAATAAACTATTTTTCATTTTACAGATTTATGTTTATACCTGCAACAAAAGCGAGAACTCCCATGTATCCCAGTATCCAAAGATGACATCACAATCAACTTAAAAACTTGGATAGGAGCATATTTGAATGAGCACCGGCGGCAATTAAAAATAAAAGAAGGAAACCAAACATGAACTAACGAAATTAAAGAAATCAAATTTAATTATTTTCTGTTATTCGTTTAAAAGTTTATACGAACTTAAACGCGCATTAATTAATTTATTTATTTATTGTTAATAAATTAACTAAAAATAATATGATTCCTCTGATTTTATTATCCAGCGCAGATTTTTCCTGTAATATTTACTTTTTTTCTAACATGTTTTCACAGCAAAATTAGTGCGTATTCACTCGAGTTACATTCTGATTGCAGTCTGTATTTATCTTGGTTTTACTCTGAGTCCATTAAGTTTATATATCGATTCCGTTATGAAATTATTTTGAGAATGAAATGTTTTCACTCAGAATACATTATGGAACTTGTAAGAATTTATTCTGAAAATAGTATGTATCCACTCTGGTTACATTCTGGTTTTAATATGTATTCTTTCTGATTCCAATATGTATTCGCTCAAGTTACATTCTGAATTCAAAATGGATTCAGTATAGTTTCGATATGTATTCACTCTGGTTTTACTCTGGAAACATAATGGACAAATGTAACAAACACACTCTGGAAACATTCTGTAATCAGACTGATTACAGAATGTTTCCAGAGTGATTCCATAGTGTTTTCAGAATGAACCTAAGGTCGCGAGGGCGTTCATGACTGATGGTATTTTCTTGAAGTCCATTATTGATAAGGAAATTACTTTGCTGAAACCGGTCTGACAAAATTTTTTAATTAGATTGAGAATTAAAACTATACAATTACTTTAAAAATTTTTTAAATATCACGTCGATATAAAGTGAAATATCTTAATTAAGTTACCTATTAAATTATAAGTCGTTTGTCGAGATAATCTAAAGTGACTCTTAAATTCAGCATCTGTATAAAGATTAACGGTATCTTCGACGAAGTGTTTTACACAGGTTCTTTTATGAGGAGGTATTTGTATATCTTCATCAGAAGATTCCGTATCACTCGATTCACTTTCATCTGATGAAGTGTCATTAATAATCCAGTCCTATGAAATTACAGCTAAATAAATAATTATCAATCTAAAATTTCTTGATTTAACGTAATTACTTGTAAATATTCTTACTTAAATTATTTCGTCTATAACATTTTCTATTTGATTATCAAAGTCAAAATTTTCCATCCCTATACAAATAAATATTATAGTTTATAATGTAATTTCAAGACGCTCATAAAAATTATATTTATTTAGGCTATAAATAAATGGTTAGCTTTTATTTTTTTCAATTTAAAAAATAACGTATGGACATGCGCAGAACAAAATTTAGAGCGCCTGCGCCAAAAAAAACGCCAACGAACACGGCCCATGGCTATGAATATGACAGAACGTCTGTATTTTGAATGCTGTAAGAATTAATAATGTAAATTCTTTTAGAAGTGAAAAAAAAGAATACTTTATAACGTCGCAAAAATGAAGTCTTATTTATTATGTCTACAAGAGCTCATAGAATGCAATTCAAGAAGTGGTTAGAAAAAAAAATTCATTCGGATGTCGAAAAATCGACTTCTTATTTAAGAGTTCATTAAGAGCTCTGAATTCTGAGCTCTTCAAAATGAGCTGTTTAAGATGTCATATTAGAACTTCTGCAAGAAGTTTTTTATTGGACTTCATACTGAAATCTTTCTGATTTAGATGCTGACTGGGTAACTTATTACATTGTATTTAAAAAAAAAAATTCACAGCTTATAATTACTGTTTTTTTTTGTGATTACAAAAATATTTATATTGGTATAAAGTCATTTTTTATGAAATGTAACGAACACACTCTCTTGGACTGTGTAATTTCATTTCTGATTTTTAATACACTTATCCACTCTAATCGTCGGGCTATAACTTCATCTTCACCAAATTTATTTTTTTTATCACCTTAGAACTATAATTTGCCGGAGGAAAAGTGTAAAATCGAACTGAATTGTTCTTACTAGATTTGCTATTACAGCTATTACACTCATACACGCAGCAGAAAGTTTTATTTTTATTTTCTCGTGGAGGAAACTCCATGCTTAAAAATTTTTGATCAGGTGTTAAAATTGATGTTATTGTTCATTATAACTTAGCTTATAGATAATAATTCATTACTCAATATTTTAAAAAAGAATTTAAACAATTTTTAACTACGGCTTCGGCACATTATGATATTCGCTGATTAAACTCGACCTGCTTAGAGTAGTTCACACTTGATCCGTCAGGTAGCGTATTCAAGTGGATGATTTCCCAATAAAGTCTCCAATTACTCCTTCGTCTCCATTATCTCTTGGAAGTGATTGTGTTTTTTTTTCTCCTGTCACCTAGTAATCTGTTGACCGATATCACGATGGCATCTACTTAACCTGCAAGGTGGTCCAACATGACGACTGATGAGAAACTTACAACCGTAATGCAATCAACTGTATCATTGAAACAAACCGTCTCTGAAATCTTTCAAATCAGATCGGATTCTAAAGCTCTATCTACCAAAATAGATGGTCTAACAATTTGCTTAAATAAACTTCAGGAAGATAATGTTAAAGTGCATGAAAATATAAATAAAGTAAATGAGAACGTTTTAGCAAATACAGGGAATATTGCTTCACTAAAATCAGAATTATCTACGCTCAAAACTGAATCTAGTGCAAAATCGCAAGTATCATCAGAAGAACTATCTCTACTGAAATCATCAACTACACTAAATCCTGAAGTTTTGGTATCGCAATCTACAGTGCTTTCTTCAGCAAAGCTTGTGATCTCAGATATTCCGGTACTTGTGTCAACTCAACTATCGCCAGAGGATATTGTAGCCAATATATTTGAAACGTTTACTATGCCTGAATTAAAATCGGATGTTTTAAGTATTCGTAAGCTTGGGAAGAAGATAAACTCTAGAAATAACAATAGTAGAAATGATAATTTTGTACACAAAGATAGGCCAGCTCTGCACTCTTATATACTTCAATTGAAATCTATTCAAATTTGAGACTTTATTGTTAAAGTTAAAGGAAAGTACCAAATTCTTCCTGTGAAAAATGATTTTTCCTCGATTCTTGGAAATACATTCAAAGGGAATGTCTATATAAATGAATATCTTCATCCTCAAATGTATAAATTACTAATTACTACTAAAACAAAGGCTAAAAGTCTTAATTTTAAGTACGCCTGGGTGCAGAATGGCATTATACTAGTAAAAAAAGTTGGTGATTCATCCAAAATTATAATTTTATCAGAGTTAGATTTAAATAAGTTAGATTAATATAAGAACGAGTTAGCTGATACTTACAATCAATCAAGTAAATCATTAAAAATATGAATAGTGTAAACGGTCATATTACTCAATTTTCAAATCTGGTTGCTGAACTACAACCTCATATTATTGCTTTAACTGATACTTGGCTAAAACTTATTCATGATTACTCTATTTTTAATTTAACAAACTACACAGTATTCCGGAGAGACAGAATCCTAAAGCACCCAGACAATCATCGATTCGTTGTTGGTGGTGGTGTTGCATGCCTAATTCACAAGTCTTTAAAATCTAAACTTATACATGTTTTGATTGCAGATCATTTAAATTAACCTGAATATTTAATATTAGATGATGAGTCATCTTCTTTTGTCAGTTGTTTGCTCAAGACCAAAAGGGAATGTATTAATGACTTTTTTGGCATTCACACACAATAAGTTTCGGGTTATAAAAATTTTATCATAACAGGTGACCTAAATTGTGACTTACTTGATACCACAGTTTTTTCAAATCACTTAAAGACTTTTATTGAGGATTTATCACTATATTGTGTACCCTATGGATCAACTCATCACGTTAGTACCAAAGACTCCTGGTTAGACGTTGTTCTGTTCGATAACAAATCAAAACAAGGAATATTTTTTAATCAAATCATCCTTTCACAAGTGGACATGACTATCTCTCTTGTGAGTATGTCTTTGATGCTCCGAAGAATATGGATAGATTTATTACTTATCGGAAATTCTGAAACTATACTCAGAATGTCTTATGTAATAAACTTTTTCACTATTTAAATCTAAACTATCTAAATGCCCTAGACTCAGTTGATCCAAATATTCTATTTGATCTGTTTAAAATAAATGTTTCATTTTGTTTAGATGAATTTGCTCCCCTGAAATCAGGGTAAATAGTTTGACCTCTAAACCCATGGTTGACAAACGAGCTTAAAACCAAATGTAAAGACCGAGATAATTTGTATAAACGTGCAAGAAGGTCAAAAGATAAGAACCTTCTTGTATTATTCAAATGAAAAAGAAAAGAAGTAAAACTAGAACTAAATCGTGCTCATGAGATATGCCTAAAAAATTTTCTCGTGAATCTACCGCATGGTGTAACTGTGTGGAGTAAAAGAAGGCATCTAGGCTTAATTAAAAATTCATCCACGTCTCCATTAAATTACTTTGAACCATCGGAATTAAATTCTCACTATGCCACTATTGTTAGGAAACATCCCCAATGTGATGAACTATCATTAGACTATTTACAACAGATACTAGTAATGTGAGTTGCACTTTTGATTGATCAGTAATTGTTATTGTGGATGTCACAAAAGCATTACATCTTACGTTACAAAAAACAAAGGGTAAAAGTCCTGACGGTATAGATTTAAAGCCATATAGACAAATTTGGGAATTAGGGAAATAAAGGATAAAGGGAAAGGGAGGACCTTTACTCGGTAGGAATTTTCGGTAACTGAAAAAAGTAATTCGGACAGCCCAGACCGGGACTCGAACCCGGATCGTTTGGTTACGCGCCAAAGGCTCTACCAGTTAAGCTATCTGAGACACTGTCCGTAATTATTATTCAGTCACTTAATAAGACCTATCGAGTAATAAACACCACCGTCCATCTTACGGTAAAGAGCCATATAGACAAATTTGGGAATTAGGGAAATAAAGGAGAAAGGGAATTGTTTCCATTGAAAAACCAAGCTCAAATAACGCAATCAGTATGATCTTGGGGTCAACATAGTCAAAAGCCTTACTCAAATCAAATAAGACTATTATGGTAAGTTTATTCTTGTCCATCGCCTGCCTAATATCATCAGTGAGCCTCAGTAATGCTGATTGTGTGCTGTGATGTTTCCTAAATCCAGATTGAATATTTGACTTAATAATGCTGAATTTCTTTTATCACATTTAATATACACGGCCTAAAGTTTTTTTTTGACCTTCTGAATTGTTTTTGCTTGAAATACGACCGATTAACACTGGTCAAAAAGCATATTTTATTATTTTTTCTATCATTAAGTAAAAAAACACATAAGCTATAGGGATTAAGAAAGATGACCTTGACGCCACCTGCCGGGAAAAATTTAAAGCAAAGTGGTGGCAAGTGCTTATGACGTTACATTTTGATGTAGCGTTCCAGTAGTTGTATACTTGAGTAATATTATGAGTTTATGTTGTATGATAATGTATAGTATTGAGAACTATCGTGAGTGTGTGTGTGTGTAAGTTAGTGTCTCGAGGATGTCGAGCTGCACTGCGGGAAAGTGACCGATGTAATGTGTCTCACGGTCAGTTACCGACGACTGAAATTAGGTTCAGCCTCTTGGAGCGAAGTGATTACTGTAGAGGAGCGACTGGAATGTCGTCGCCCCGAAGTACGGGAGTTTTGACAGTCTCATGCGGTAGGTTGCGGTTGACAGGCCTCGATTGCTGGATGCTCGAGGGTAGTCGCGAGTTCTGTCTGAGCTCCCAGGGGAGCAGAGTCACTGGTAGGTCTGAGACTCTAGTTGTGTGAGTGAAGAAGTGAATGTGGGGGATATGTGTGTCTGAAAGTATCGTGCAGGTGAGTTGAGCGCATGTAGCAGGTGGTATAAATGTAGTAGGGGTACGGTGAGAGGCAGTCTGGCTTGAGTCGTGGATGAGTTAGGATTGTTTTGTAGAGCAGTCTCGCTTGAGTAGCGAAAGAGTAAGGATCGTGTGGGGAAGTCCGGTTTAGGACCGGATTAGTTATAGAGAGTCTTGTGGAAGTCCTCATGGAGGACGGACGTACCGTCGCTGCGAGGCAGCGTTAAAGGTGTATCGATAAAAGGAGTCGATTGCGAGCTCTCGTTGAGTGAGCATCGCTTGAGAGTCAAGTGAGTCTCTCGTACCGAAGCTGGCGTGCCTCACGCATGCTGTTACCGTAGACCTATGGCCCAGGCCATGGTCTTTGTTTCGTGTCGTTTAGGACTGCTTCCGCGATATTTAATATATCGAATTAAATTTATTTTCCGATTATTAAGATTGAGGATTAGTTTGGAGGTACCGATTTGTGTACTAGTTATCGTTTAGTCCCGTTTGGTGTGAAAAGTAATTCCTCTGAGAGACCGAATCACGACCCTCTCTCCATAACCAGCATAACTGAGCAACACCGAGGTATTCCGTTACCGTCAAGGCCTATCTTGGTTTCTCTAGGAACATAAAATTTAAGATTATCGTATCCCGGTTGCCGATACCGGTGAAACAAAAGTCGGCTGGCGCCTGTCGGGGTTCCTGGAGGATCGAGAGATGGCTGAGATGGACGAAGTGTAACGTAGTAAATTATAGTTGTTTGAGATCTACCGATTGGGAATAGATTAAAAATAATTTACCGTTACAAAATGGCGCCCAACGTGGGGCCACGTTGATCAGAGGAAGGTAAGCGAATTTTTCTTGTATGTTGTGTATGTTGTCTGTGAATATGTGTAAGTTTGCGGGTTTGGTAGTTTTTCGTCTGGTGAGGTTGTCAGGAGGGTGTGGCAGGCCTCGGTTGCGGGATGCACGAGGAAGCTGGCTCTCGAGAAAAGCCGCCAAATTGCGTTATAGTAATGTATGTGTGTGAATTTTGTATGTGTAAGAATTTTATTTGTATGTGTGAGTTTGGTATGTAAAGAAAATTCGAGAAGGTTTGGAAAGAATGTAAAGAACAAAGGATTTGAGAAAAGGAATATTATCGATGACATCAATTCGAAGGTATTTATTGCCATTATTTGCCTGCAAAATTTTCGAAATTACTACCGTTGAAATTTTTCCGAGAAAGTACGTTTGACGTCATCATGAAAGAATGTTATTGTTCGCTATTCCGGCTAAAGAGCGAGCACTCTCGAAAAATACCGAAGAGTACCGAAAATTCGGCGGTAGAGTCCGCCATGTTTGGTCACGGGGCCTACAAGACCCGCGCTGGTTGGCTATCCCTTCCTACCGACTATCGTGCGAGCCGCGTGAAGAGCGCCAAGCTCGCCACTTTTTGCTACAGAGCTAAGCTGAGTAGATGTGCTATTGAGTATTCAACCAAAGTTTCCTATAGCTTATTTTTGAGTTTAAATCATACAGTGCTAATTATTTGTTAATTCGGTAGCAAATACCGAACCCAGAAATAATTAAAGTGTTTCGTTTTCTGTGCGGAGTCTTCTGATTAATAGAAAGAATTAATTATATCTCGATTGTGTCCCGAGGCCTACGAGTCAACCATCTCGAGTATATACAGAGAGAGACAGATCAGGGTGAGTAGAATTTTCTTTTGGATTTTTCCCTTCCATTTTCCTTTTCCTTTTTTTTAATTATTTTATTGTTTCGGTTTCAAAATTTAATTCTTTTTTCTGTATTTTGCAATTTCTTTATTGTATTTATTTTCTTTCCTCTGAAAATTAATTTAAAAAAAAAAAAAAAAAAATTATTCCTATTTTTCTGTCTATTTTTCCTGGATAATTTCCCGGAAATCCTTACCCAGTGTGTTAAGTGGTAACTGATAATTAAAATTACCATTACTTTACTTGTGGAAGAATTTTTCTTTGTTATCGAAAAATTTGCTATCGAAAAAGAAATACCGAAAAGAAAGAAAGTCTCGAAATCGGACCTCTTTGTCTCGCTCACGGAAAATAAACACGTGTGTGCTAAGCCTTTGTCTCGAGTCGCAAGCGACAGCCGCAAGCAAGAGGTTGCCGATACCGGTGAAACAAAAGTCGGCTGGCGCCTGTCGGGGTTCCTGGAGGATCGAGAGATGGCTAAGATGGACGAAGTGTAACGTAGAAAATTATAGTTGTTTGAGATCTACCGATTGGGATTGGGAAAATAAGGGGAATAATAATAATTTACGTTACATGCTATACAAAACAATAACAAATTTATTAAATAAATTTTTTTTTAAATCTAATTGAAATAAATTTTGATAATGTCTTCGTCAAAAGTTTCTTGCTGTCTCCGTGGCTGTTCCAATATGCCATATAAAAACAAAAATCAAAATACAAGTGTTAAATTTTATCGTTTCCCTGCAAGTACTCTGAACTCAGCGTAGATAACCCTTAAACGTCAACAATGGATAAATGCAGTGAAAAACTATGTGTAAGTAAAAATTATTTTAATAAAAAAATTAAATTAATAACGATCAAATTTAAAAGACTAATTAATATGAAATAGAATATTAAATTAGATAGATAGATATAGATAGATGGATATATTTATTTATGCCAAAGCCTTAACTGGGCAGATAGTAAAAAAAAAGTTTACATTAAATTAATATATTTTACAAATTTGATGCTTAATTTAATGATATTTTGAAACTTAATAAATAATTAACTTAAAGTTTTGACAAAGTAAAAAGAAGAGTATAATTTAAAAATACAGATTAAAAGATAACTTAAGATTAAGTAACATTTTTGTTTGATTACATAGGTTTTGATGATTTAACTGAATTTAACAGACAATTTTTTAAATATCAAGTTCGAAGAGATAATGAAAGATTTTATTCTTGAAAATATCAATTCTAGGCGCTTTGACTAGATCCTCTGGCAACTCTTTCCAAAGACGAATGCAGCTAACAACAAAAGAAGATTCGTAAACAGTCGAGGTAAAATTCGGTACTTTAAAATTTATAAAATTCTTTTTCGCTGCCAGTCTTTTAGAGCGTCTAATACAATAAGAGACAATAATTTATGCCTGCTCGTGTTGCTTTGGTATCGATGAAAGTTTGGATTTATGAAAATTTGTCCAAATAAATATGAAAGTTTGTAAAATTGCTGATGAATATAAATGAATAAAGCACAGAAAAATTTACGTATGATTGTATATAAATACAAATGATTCTATGTAAACTAGATCATCTGTTCAATTTTACAGTTGTTCAAATGACCAACTGAACAAATAAAATTCCCTATTTTTAAACATACGTACAACTAATAATATGTTTATTTGATTTTAATTCCAAACGTATAAATGGAAAAATGAACATAACTATAAATGAAAATTTAAAAATTTACTAGTTAATAAAAAATATCATTTGAATAAATGATTAATAATACAAGTGTATAGAAAAATAAATGAAACATTCACTTAATGAACTTATGTATTTAAAAAGATAGATCCGGATGTAAAAAAAATATATTACAATTATTTGAACAAAAGAAATTGCGGATAAATAATGGTAATGAATAAATGTAGAAATGATTTTATGAATAAATAACATTATGATCATTAGTATTCTTAGATGCTTCCGAAAACCAGATTGGTATTTGTCAAGCAACTCATTGTTCTCTAAATAGTTTACGACTTGGTTTGCAATTATTCTTTCAAATGCTTTGCTCAGATGAGAAGTATTTGCTATGGGGCGTGTGTCTGATAGCGATTTGGGTGGATTTTGTTTATTGAGCGGTATAATAAAAATTTCTTTCCATGTTTGAAGGAAGATACCAGTTTCAAGAGAGCGATTAAAAAGAGAAGTTAAAAAAATGGAGATTTGAGGAATATGGTTTTTTAACCAACGCAGATCAAGCCCATCCGGACTTTTACCTTTCGATTTCTGGAGGGTTAACTGTAGGGCTTTAGTTACGTCAACAATATCTATTTCCGACCAAGTGAAGGAACAATTTACTTTACTATTGTGAAAAAGAAGAAGGGAATTTAAAAATTGTTGATCACATGCCGGATGTCGTCGCACAATGTTCGCAAAGTGGTCATTGAGCTCCAATGGTTCAAAATGGTTGAGGGAAGAGGATGACTTGCGTTTTACTAAGCCTAGATGTTTTAACTTGCTCCAAACTTGAGTTCCACAAGACAGAGAAGATAGACTCTTAAGATAGTTTTCACGAGCACTCTTTAATTCATGTTTCAGTTCTCTTCTTTTAATTTTAAAAAGTAGAAAGAGATTTGAATTATTGCTTCTTTTCGCTTTTTTATACAGGGTATCGCGTTCCTTGCATTTGTTCTTTAAAACTTTGGTTAACCAGGGAGTTGTGGGTCGCCCAACTTTACGTGAATGTAGTGACGCGAATTTATCAAGGACAGCTGATACACTAGAATTAAAAATATCTAACAACTCATTTGGATCAGAGTTATGTAGAGAATCTCTTCCTATATTTAGTGAGCGCATGAGAGAGTTCGATAAGACAATGGTGTTTGCGTTAGAGAAACGGCGATAAGTTACCCATTTTTCGTTATGTTTTGGAGTTTCGATAATATATTCGCAGAACAAGTAGTCATGACCATTGATGAAGGGTTGATCAGATTTATAGAACAAGCCCTGTTTACTTTTATTATCTAATAATACAACATCCAACCAAGAGTCTTTATTTTTAACATGATGAGATGAGCCATAGAGAACGGAATGGATTGACAATTCTGAAATAGAAGTCTTTAAATGATTAGAAGTATAAGATGAGTCAAGTAAATCACAATTTAGATCTCCTGTAATAATAAAATTTTTAAAATTAATCGCGAAGTTAGAGTGAATATCGAAGAATTTATTTAGAAGGTTTCCTGCCGGTCTTCTATAAATAACTGACAGTAATATGTGAGAGCCGCTAGTCGAGATAACATCAACTATCAAAAATTCTGGTTCATTGAGGTGATCCGAGATAGATACATAAAGTATATTAGCTTTTAACGAATAGTGAATCAAGCACGCAACACTCCCACCTTTTAAAAGAGGACCAGTGTCTGAGTGAGTTAAAGTTCGATCTCTTCTAAAAATTGTATAGTTATTAAGATTGAAAAGTGTATTATCATGGGCAGGTTTAAGCCAAGTCTCAGTTAATGAAATAATATGAGGTTGAGTCTCAGCAACTAAATTTAGCAATTGAGTAATATTCCTATTCAAATTATTTACATTTAGACTTAATAATTTTAATGAGTTTGAATTACAAGTACTTGTTTCAGTTAAATGAATGTGGCGTTATTCAAGTTCAGTTAAATCTTCATCAGAACAGATTTTGATTTTAGCAGATTTATCATCTTTTTTAACAAAAATAGTACTATTTTGCACCCAAACATACTTGAACATTAGGTTTTTAGCTTTCAACTTAGTATTAAGCAATAGTTTGTAAACTTCTGGATGTAAGAATTCGTTTAAGTAGATATTTCCTCTAAAGGAATCACTTACTTTATTTGGAAAAACGTTTTTTACTGGTAAAATTTTATATTTTCTCTTAGTATCTATAATGTGGTCACGTACTTGAGGTGATATCATTTTAAGAGGATAAGTATGAAATACAGGCCTGCTATTAGCGACATTACTACTATTTCTACCATTAATGCTACTGACAGTAGAAGCAGATTTCTTTTCAACTTTTCTTACGGTGAGTATGTCAGAATTTAATTGAGACAGATTAAGAGATTGAAATACATTCAATACGATTTCCTTTGGTGCCAATCCCGTCGCAACTGAATCTGGTATGCCTGAAAGTACCAGTTCTGAAGTCGTTGAAGTTGAAGATTGTAGAACATTTGTTATCGATGTAGCCAGATTTATTGACTCCTTCTTCAGGGTTTCAAGTTCCGTGGTGACGTCAATAATTTGCTTGGAATTTAAATTTTCAATATTGCTTAATTTAACCAAATTTTCTTTAGCTTTATCCTGTTCATCTTGCAGGCTACTTATGCGCTCCCGAAGATTATCGATTTTCTTTGACATCATTTTTAAGTCACTTGTTAAACTCGGGATCTGTTTTAGCACCTGTTTTTGAGATGACAGATATCGCATTACAGTTGTTAGCATCTCAGTATTTGACATAGAGGACCACCCGTCAGGTAACGAATCTTGTAACTCAGCCTCAGGAGATTTGGTCAACTTACTAGTTTCAGACTCGCTCATGTTGAGATTCTTGTTATTAGCTTTTGAGCAATTTACTGTAGGGGAGAAAACTGAATCACTGCTTGGAAATAGTAGAAAAGTTGGTGTGAGCGGTGACGATAAGCTCGATTTCGACTTTTCTATGGATAATTTACTAGTCGTACTTGTTGAGGATTTTGCTGACTTAAAGCTTGAAGTCGAATAGTTTTGCGACTTCACTGATCTTAACGAGTTTAATCGATTGCTTAGAGTTTGAGTTTTGTGATCAAGAGACTTCAGTAAATATGCAAGTTTAGTCCTACAACAGTCTGTTAGAGGTCTGCTTTTTATAAAATCTCTGGCACAGCTCTGATGAAAAGATTTACCGCAGCTGTCACAGGTGAACGCTGATCTTAAGACAGCTTTACATCTGAAGCAAGAATCATCTGACAATGACATCACCATTGACACATCCCCATAAGGTTATCCTTAACGACTCTTGAATCCCAATTTACTATAATAAATGAATACTTATCACAGTATCAACTAAATTTACAAGGTCTTTCTTAACTATGACTAATTCTTTCGTAAATACATGAGGTCATTCATGTTAACAGTATGACAGTAGTTTTGATTTAGGAAAACAGCGACCAGACATAATGTATAGTCCAACATAAACGCAGCTATCTCTGTATTAGTAGTTAGGTGTAATAACAAGTCCACTTAGTGTGAGGTGCGTCAAATAATGCGTAGAAATACACTATGCTTGAACACATAAATTCTCAATTTTGAGATAACTAATAAATGCTTGTATTACAAAAATTAATCAACAACTCAAGAAGATTTTTACATCAAATCATAGAGGACCATTTCACAAAAAAGATGGTACCAAAATGATATCAAGCACTAACAAAAATTATAACAATAGATATTAATTAAGGCAGAGCAATTTATTTGCATGTGCTCACACTACACTGTATACACTCTCTGTAATAAAATTATACAATGACTATTTTGAAAAGTAAATAAAAATTTACTAAGGAAAAATAAAATTAAAAATAATTTTTTTTCAGGAACTATCCAAATGATTGGGAACCAAACTTAAAATACTCGGATTTGTAGTGCTCATTTTGTTAATAATCAAAAGTCAGAACATCCTCGGCATCCTTCATACATACCAACAATTTTTCCTGGTAAAGTAAATATCAAAAAATCTACTCAAGCATTTGAACGTTTCGAACGATTACGACAACGAAATTTACGAAGTGAAATGAATATCATTAATATAAAATTAATAATACTAGTAATAATGCTAACTTTAATGTCATAAACTTTTTACTTGGTTTATATTTAATTATAAATTTTCTAAATTTATGAACAATAAAAATAATTTTAAATAAGCTTCGATGTAGCCAGATTTGTCATATTTTTAATATTGTATAAAATAATTGTTAGAATAATTAGTAACTAACATGAATTTTTATATTATACAGCTCGGAAATTTTGGTTTGAGCGACAACTGAGCAGGTTATGGTTGGATGTTTATTTAAATCTTCTGTTTCCACAACGTTTAAAACGTGTCCTGACTCAAATAGTTTTTTACTCTTGATGTCATTTTGACCCCTAATAAGGGTATTTTTGACGGGCAAAAATCCGAATTTAATTATTTTTTGCATTCTTAATGTCAACTAATACCGATTATTACATTGTGTACATCACTAAGCTTTATATTTATAACACCAGGGCGCTCCACTTTCAGCAGTAGTGCTGCCTCTACAATTCTTTCTCAATTTCTATTGTAATACTTTTTGCCCATTTAGTGCTTTTATTAAACACCAGGACGCGCCACTTCCGACAGATGTGCCGCTGCTATAGTTAGTGCTCGGTCCGTATAGCAAATACTTCCCACTTGAGCAAAGTATTTGAAAGAATTATTGCAAATCAAGTGGTGGATTATTTGGAGGATAATGAACTAATCGATAAGTATCAATTAGGCTTTAGAAAACATCATGGCACCCAATCTGCGTTGCTAAAACTAGTTGAAGATATTAGGTGTGCAATGGAGGAGAATAAATAAACATTGTTGTTACTCTTTTGTTACGTCCCCACCTGCATTCGCAGATGTCACTGATAACAAATTCGTGCGCTAATTTAAAACTAACAATTATACAATAATTCCACGAATATTCATTTTTATAAATAATAATGTAAAATGATAAGTAAAGAATTCTAAATGTTGAATATTAAACATAAAATATTATAAATAGAAAATGATAAGAAAATGTGAAACTCAGCCAACACCTGAGTAAACAGAATATTTTTAAGTTCACATTAACATTTTCTCTCGAAGAATGTTAATGGGAAAACTAGAATGATTAATTGTAAGAAAACTAGCGTGGAATACAAAGGTATATTGGAGAACATTCGAGGAATGTTCTAAATAAACAAACGATAACGAACGCTTGCGTGTCCTGGACTCTGGAGTTGAGTCAGCGCTGGTCATCCGAGTGGGCCTCGGAAATGCCACGCGCATCAACTCAGAAGAACAGGACATTCGGGGCCCGATACGCAACTCTACTCCTCCTAGGGTGCGGCTCTTGGACGAGAAGATATAAGCAGGGTGTACGGGTAGTTCGAGGCTCTCTTTTGCTAAGGCTCTTCTTGATCTAAAAGTAACGCACTTAAGACTCTTGATAATTTAAACTTGTCGTGAGACTATTAATTCCGGTTACGAAATACCATTACGTACTTCACGGCAGTTGTCAAATCATATAAATTCAAAGTGTATTTTAACCATTAAATAAACTCATTTGTTAATTAAACTCACCGGAGTCAGTTATTTCGGAGTTAATTCAAAAACCTCTACTTACGACTCTGGAGGTCGTAACATCTTTATCTCCAGCTCTAGTTGTTCTACTGGTTACTCACAAACCCGTGGGGTAACCGGGACGTAACACTTTGATCTGACTAAAACTTTCGATTTTGTGGACCAAAAAGATATTCTTGTGATTTTACTAAAATTAGGTTTCTCAATGCATACTATCAAATAGTTTTTTTTTACATTCGGAACATAGATCTCAATCGGTTATAAATGACTTGGGCTCACCAGTTCAGTTTGAGAGTACTTCCTCTGGTGTACCGCAAGGCTCAGTTCTTAGTCCTACTTTATTTCTATAAGTGATGAACTCAGTAGCGTCTAAGTTACTTTACAGCAAACATGGTTTATTTGCTGATGATATATTTATTTATATACATTTCCACCACTCTCAACTTCATGATGCAATTAGAAAATTAACAATTGATGCTCAAGCTGTTGCAAATTGGGCTCGTGTCCATGGATTAGGAATAAACTACATACATACACATACATACAGACATACGGACATCATCGCGGGAATAGTCCGGGAAGCTTCCTAGGACCTCAAAACATCAAGATCTGATGAGAACTCGATTTTCGAAAAACGGGGTGAAACCAATAACTTCTCGACTTTTGAAAATTTTCAATTTTCTTAGCGGGAAGTTAAAAAAAATGTCTTCAACGTTTATTCCAGAATTATAATTTTGTTGTTTTCTTTGAATTTGAAATTTTTTTTTTTATTCAAAACGTATAGGCAGCTAAGAATTATTTTTGTGTTCTACAATCCAGCAACCTTTCATACTACAGCAATGAACCAAGGCGTAGCTTAAGATAATAACCGACACCTTGAAAGGACTTATCGCCTATCGATATCAACTGATCTATTTTGGTATTTGCACGCAATCAAACTCAAACTTTTACTCAAAATCTTGTTATTCGCGTATTCCTTGGAACACAGTAAGAAATTTTGTGTCATTGCGTCAAAAATCATAGTTAAAAATCATCGTTTTGGCATGGAATATTAAAAACTTTATGCTTAAGCCGATATTTTCAATGAAAGTTGTACATTGAAAATTAATAAGGGGATAGAAATTGATGCGTCATACGAAACAAATTAATTTTAAAAATAGAACTCAAAAATTAGGAAAACGGTTGACCCTACAAGCCATCCCTGCAACTTCCCGCTGATGGTTCCAAACTTAGGCGCTTAAAATTGCACTTATTACGTTTTTGATCTCTTCGAGCTCAAAAATATAATTTTCGTGTCATTTTGAGCTCTCCGAGCTCAAAGAGATAGCTTTTCTAGGCTTTTGAGCTCAAAAGTCTGCTAGAGATTTAATAAAACACTATTTTTGAATTTTCAAATCGCAATAACTTTTGACTGAATGCACTGATTCCCACGTTCTTGGCGGCGATCGACGCGGTTTTTAAGGCCCCATGAAGAACTTTTAAGTTCGAATTGATCGATCTAGGAATTTCGAAGTAATTCCGAAAAAACACTTTTTTTGGTTTTCTTTCGACAACGATAACTCACGCACGAATCAACCGATTTTGATTTTCAAAACGGCATTCGATGTGGTTTTTCAAGGTTAAGAGCTGATTAGATTTTGGAATTGATCGGTAAAGCCGTTAAAAAGTTATCTCAAAAAAACCTTATTTAAAAAATTATTTTTTCTTATTTTTTCATGGTTTTTTTAAGATTTCTTGAAATCTAATAGTTCGAATCGGCTGAAATTTTTAGGAAATCTAAGTTTGATAAAACTCTTTGGAATCCCGTTCAGTTCATTCGAATCGGTCAAGCCGTTCAAAAGTTATAAAAGGTTTACATACTTACACACACACACACACACACACACACATTAATCAATTACACAATCAATTTTTTTCTAAAAAAACGAATAAGCGTTATGAAGCGTGCACTTTTGGATTTTCCAAACTTGTTTATAATTATTTAAACAATATTATTACAAAAATATATAAATTTCACAACAAATAAAAATTATCGTCATTCCATGTCAAATCGACAAATAGTGGGGATCGGCCCTTTTCGATTTAGACAAATTTTGATCAGAGGTTTTCTTTTATTATATAATGAAGTTCTGCCAAAGAAAAAAAAATAAAAAAAATTTTTTTTTTTAAATACAGTGTAAACTCTATACAACGTCACTCAAGGGACCGTGCATTTTTCGACGTTATAGAGAGTGGTCGTTAAATGGAAAGAAAGAAAAAACTGCATTATTTTAACGTTCTAACATGTATGAGTGTATTATACAAATAATATTATACAAATAACAACAATACAATACAAATAACAACGCTTATTGCGTATAGTCGGTTATTTTAGTCTGATATTTTTTGTTGCACCAATATTCTAATTGTAATTTATTATAAATTTTACTCATATCATGAGATACTGTCACATCAACTTCATTAAATAAAAAATAGTTTTCCAACAATTTTGCTGCATTAAGTGCTTCGTTGATGCTTGGTGGAGGCTCAGGGTCGTCTTTCTCATCTTCATCTTCCTCATCCACCTGCTGTTCCTCGGTATTTTTCACAGAATTTAAAATTTCTTCATCAGTCAATGAAACTGTTGTAACCAGACTGTCGTCAACTTATATGTAGGTTTGTAATTAGATAAATTTTTAGGGTCATTAAACTGTTCAGCCCAATTTCTTAAGGAAAGGTCTTCAAATCCAAACTCTGATTCGTGATCTATATCTTCACTTGTCGTACAAAGTCCAGCATGGCGAAAAGAGTTCTGAATCGATGTTGCTGTGACCTTTTCCCAGGCTTTTAAGCCTTAAACTTTAAATGTTTTTTCCTGTAATAACTTTTGAGACATTCAATAACACTCTGATCCATGGGCTGTAAAATACTTGTTGTGTTTGTTGGAAAAGTTGCAAATTATATATTCCGAAGATTAGATACGAGAGGGTGAGCAGAGCAGTTGCCAACAAGAAGCAGTATTTTTCGTCCCTTTAATTCGATATTCCATCTTCGCAATTCCTCTTCAAAAATTTTACTGGTTATCCAGGCTGATTTATTGGCTTTATAAGTCACTGGTAATTTTTTTATGCCTTTAAAACAACGTGAATTTTTTAATGTATTTTAAATACAAAAATATGTAAAAACTGTTTCATCGACGATAAGTGTGTAATTTTAGACAAATAATTATTGAATAGTTTTAAAAATCTGAAAAATTAGACAAAAAAATTTTGTAATTTGTGATTGTTGAATTTAATTTTGTTGACAAAATTTTTAACTTCCCGCTAAAAAAATCAGAAATTTTCAAAAATCGGGAAGTTATTGTTTTCACCCCGTTTCGCAAAAATCGAGTTTTCATCAGATCTCGACGTTTTGAGGTCCAAGGAAGCTTCCCTGACTATTCCCGCGATGGTGTCCGTGCGGCTGTATGTGTGTGTGTGTGTGTGTGTGTGTGTGTGTGTGTGTGTGTGTTTTATAGAGAAGCGAAAAAAATTTCCAGAGACATCGCTATCATTGAAAGATGATGGTCGATAGTGTGGGATTCTTACCCACTAAAAAAAACTCCTCTCTCTACCCCCGTGGATGGTACGGAGATGACTGAATCGGAACCGCGTGACCATTACTTCAATCCAGTCCATGTTGCGTTTCGCGACGCCTACTCCTGGTTACTGGTCCCTTTCTGTGGTTTTTTTTTTTAGAAGGTGCTGCGCGTAGGCTGCAACAGATGACCAGTTTTCTTCTTTTCTGAGCATGCAGGCTATCAAGCTCTCGGGAAAGAGCGTAGAGCCAATAGTTTCTTCGGAGCTGCCATTGTTGTCCTTCCACCGATCACACGCGAAAAACGTGTGTTCAGCATCGTCAATTTTGTCTGGGCAGTATTTGCACGTTGGCGTGCTATGCAAATCCATCTTGAAAAGATAGGCGTTAAACTGTCTATGTCCCGTTAATAGCTGGGTCAAAAAGAAGTCGGTTTCTCCATGCTTCCGAGAAAGCCAGACGTTTATGTCTGGGATCAGGCGTGCCGTCTATCTGCCTGTTTTTCCGGATGTCCATCGGTCCTGCGACTCATGTAGTGTTTCCGTCTTTTTCTTGGCTCTTGCCTCCTTAGAGATGGCACCATTTGTTTTGGCGTTTTAAATTTTCGCCCTCTTAAATGCTAGTAAATCAATTGACACGGCACCTGCTATGACCAATATGGCTGCTTCTGAGACCGTGCGATAGGCACAGGTGACTCTGAGCGCTCCTCATCGTTGCACTGCCGCTATCTTTCGTCGGTACGTCTTCTGTTTTAGGATATCCGCCCATATCTCCGCTCCGTAGAGTAATATAGAGTGGACTACTTCTAGTAGCACCTTCTTTTTTCTGGTTCGTGGCCCCACTGTGTTGGCCATGATTCTCGACAGGTTGGATACTGTCTTGTTAGCTTTCGTGCAAGCGTTTTCGAGGTGTTCTCGGAAAGACAGCTTCTCGTCGAGCACAACTCCTAAATAACGCAGTGCCCTTGTAGATGTCAATGTTGTCCCACCCATGTCGACGACGAAAGGTTTTAGGAACCACTTTTGTCGAGTCAAGACGACGGTTTTCTGCTTGGCGAGTTTCAGGTGATGTTTCTCAAGCCAATTTTCGATGGCGTCAATGGTTTCTCGAACAAGTAGTTCTGCCTCCTCGGCACTGTCTACTACTATCGTAGCCGCGACGTCATCCGCGAAGCCCGTGAGTTCCACTTGTTTTGGAAACAGGATTTCTAGGAGTTTGTCATAGTTCGCGTTTCATAGGTCAGGTCTCATGATTGAACCTTGTGGCACGCCAGACGTAATGTCATATTCTTGAAGGCCTTCTGTCGTTTCTGCTATAAGCGTTCTTTCGTTAAGATAGTCATCGACTACTGCCAAATTTTCCGGCTTCGCGTCAAATTTGTGCTCCAAAAGTCGTTGTCAAAATCGCGGCTAAACGGCCGAATGACATACAATATTTTTTTTGTTATTATCGCTCCATAAGTTTAATTTTTGAGGGATAGGAGGCAAACAATGACATTTAAATTTCATGAACTTTCAGAAGGGCAAAAAAAACTTAATTTTATATTAATTATCTTTTTATTAATATTTATTTATGGCGTGGTTGTTATTTTATTGAAATTAAGTCCGCTTCATAATAAACTGCCAGCAGAGAAATAAAAGTTTGGAAAATCCAAAAGTGCACGCCAAAAAACACTTTTTCCGGTTTTCTTTCGTTCACGATAACTCACGAACGAATCAACCGAGTTTGACTGCACTGGCGGCGTTCAACGCGGTTTTTTGATGTTAAAAGCTGATTAGTTTTTGGAATTGATCGGTGTAGCCATTTAAAAGTTATTCCAAAAAAACCACTTGTCGAAACAATTTTTTTTGCAGTTTTTTTGCAATTTCTCAAAATCTACCGGTCCGAATCGGTTCAAATTTTTAGAAAATCTAAGTTTGGTCAAGCCTTTTTGAATGGCGCCAACCGCGATCAAATGGGTCAAGCCGTTCAAAAGTTATGAAAGGGTTACATATTTCATGGTCAAATCTGAAAACTAGACACTTGGAGGTACAATTTGCTTTTTTTTTTTTGCTGTACGATCATTTTTCTCGGAGTTACAGCTCCTTGAAAATCACCCAAAAATTTCGAATTTTTTTTATATTCCTCAATTTTTGTGACTAGTGCATTGAGAAGGTACTGTACAAAATCAATTTTTTTACAATCTTCTTCAATTTTTGAGTACGTATACTTTTAAGTGTAGTCTACACGAATAAATTTATTTTAATAGGCCTTGCGGTGCTAACTTTCGAAATATGAGCAATTGAAAATCGTTCATTTAACAGGTATTGCCTATCCTGACCGTAGTTAGAGTAAACATTCTATTGAATAACAATCATACTTTTCTTAGGATTTTTTTGAAAAACTGAGAATGTTTAATTGAAGTTACAACAAGTATTTTTTTTTTTAACATAAACGAGTGGAATTAATTTTTAATTACTCACTAAGAAAATTGAAACTTTCCGAAAATCGGGAAGCTGCTGGTTTTATCCCGTTTTGCGAAAATCGAGTTTTCTTCAGATCTTGACGTTTGGAGGTCACAGAACGCTCTTCTGACTATCCCCACGAGGGTGTCACTTGTCTGTATGTATGTATGTAGGCGACGGTAGCCTAAAACGGTTACCTCGCCTAAAGCGGGTAGGTGCTGTTTTATTGTGACATTGAGTGCGAATGTCAAAGTATGTATTTGTAGTGATTATTGGAACACTCCTGAGTATTTGAAAGTTCTGATTGGGTGTACGAGTTTTGACAGAAAGTAACAAAATACAAAATAAAGAAATTGCTAAATTTGTTAAAATTACGAATGGAATGTGTCATCGGATGATTCGAACACTATTATACTTATGATAATATTGATGAAACCATATTATTTTCGTACCATTTAACTCTAAAGGACGATACAAGTTCGGACGGTTCCCTTTGTATTTTTGATTTTAGAATTGTTTAGCAAAAAAAAACGTGTACTGGGGCAAAGTGGGCAGAGCAAATACCAACTTGCTGTTCCAGGAAAATTATTATCTGAGAAGAACATGAAGCGACGTGGTGATCTAGGACTTTGCTGCCAAGTTAACATCTCATCGAGGAGAAATTCTATACGGAGACGAAAATCCAGGAGTCGCAGCGTCGAGGGATTGCGAATAAAGTTTAGAAAGAAACTCCAGGTACAATTATCATGTCTAAATAATTTCTCGGTGAAGCGGCATCAGCCAGGCCTTATGTCGGCTGAAAGTAATCGCCATTTCGCGTTCGGTCACAATCATTAGTTTTAACAAAATTTAAGTACTCGTTAATTTAACCAAAATTGAAGTAATTAATTAAACAAAATTTAAGTACCAAAATTTTCCGAATAATTAAGAATTAATTTATCAAAATAATTAACAACGAATTATCAAAATGTTTAAGAACAAATTTCGTGAAACGTTGAGAAAAGTCCGAATAAAAGTTAGGTTAAAATTAAGAATAAATTTAAGAACGAGTCAGAAATAAAATACCAAATATTTAATTAATAATACTAGAAATTATTTCGGGTTATTAACTGAACACGTAGACAGAGTGTGGATTAATCTTACTAGGAATTATTTCAGTTTGTTCATTCATGATTTCGGTGTCACGTGAAAATTTGATCTCTGGAAATTGAGTTTAAGAAAAAAATCAGTTAATTTTTTGTGAATCAAAATCAGAGAAATAATTCAGTAAAATCATCAGAAGTAAAAATTAGTTAAAATCAACATAAAAATTTGGAACAAATTTTAATTGTGTAAAATAAAATAAAAGTAAAATTAGAATCAGAAAATAATTGTTAAAATTATTTAGTTAAAAGTAGAAAATAAATCACTTGTAAATTTTACTTGGAAGAAAATCGACAAAAGTTTGGGAGAGGGTCAGCCATCTTGTCTCGCGCTAAAACGCTGAGTAGAGGACACGCAAGGTCGAGACTAAAATCTCAGTGCGTTGTAAAGTAAAATATAATCCCCAATCCTCTGATAAAATGAAATAAAATAAATTAGTCGAAATAAAATAAACTCAGTTATTCAGAGACAAATAAAATAATTTGGTCAAAAGAATAAAATCAAATCAATTGAGACGTCCTTAATCAATAAAACAAGTTCATAAACAAATAAATAAATCAATTAAATAAATTAATGCGTAAACTCTGAGTAAACAATTTGGATAAAAGTAAAACTAATTTAAGCAAAATAAATAATTTATAGATTTCGGCAAAAGTAAATTCGGATAATAGGCGTGCAGTAGCCTATCGGATCCGGCCCTTGCTTTCCAAAATGAATTGGACTGGGTCCGAGTCCGGCGTACACCAATAAATATTTTCAATATTTAAGTGTATTATTTTGCTGAGCTCAAAGAGATAAAACGAGTTTCAATCTCAAAAGTTTACCTCCTACCGTAGTCGCTCATGACCTTAGTAGTTTATGCGACTTCAAAACAAACAAATAAAAAAAATTCGGATAAAAACAATTTATTAAATTAAGTCAAATCAATTTTAGTTAAAATTATATTATCAAATTTTGGCGAGAATAAAATTAACAAAAGTAAAATAAATTTGTAAAATACTAGGACGTAGCGAACACATTGTCGGCAGATTATTAAGACCTCTGTCGTCAGATTTTAATCTATTAATACAAGATACGAAGACCTCTTGTTATTGAATATTTATTGTTGTATTATTAAGACCACGGCAGTAAATTACTTAAGAATTTTCATTAGGAAATTAATTCAATTAGAAATTCGGATTGAGAATGAATGGAAAATTTAATAAAGGGAAAAGTAGTTAATCGGATTTTAATTTAAAAAATGGAATTAATAAATAATAATCTTAGAAAAATTAACTTGTAAAATTATGGGAATATTAGTTAGTGTGTTTGGATTATAAATTACATTGTGTGTGCGTATGAGAAAACAATTGTAGTGTTGCCTAGGGATTCATGGTACCCCCTCTGTTTCCTGGGCACACTTAGAAACCGTGGTATGGTCGCTTCATATGACAGTATCGTCGGGATTAAGCACTATGATAGGAAACTGTGTATAGAAGCCCAGGGGGGGTACACGGGAATAAGTTAGAAACCGCGGTATGGTCGCTCCATATGAGGGTACTGTCGGGAATAGAAACTATGATAGGAATCTTCGTATAAACGGGAATCGGACTTAGAATTAAGTGTTAATTAATTTTAAGGTGATTATTATTGTAAATGGGGTTGGTTAAATTAAATTTCTTGTAAAATGAATTTCTTTGATAATTTTTGTTTCCTTCCTAGCAATCTCTCACGACCCTGTAGAAATTACTTCATGCTCTGGTCCAGTTTCTGGATACTGTGTCTAAAAATCCGATGGTGCCCTAAATAAATAAAGGGGTGATCAAGGAGAACGAGTAGAACAGATAATTCAGTTACTTCCGTTTCAAGCGCTGCCTTTACCGTTCCGCTGCAGGTATCCGGAGTCGGGTTGTTCTGGAGGATAGACCAGCTTCATGCAAGTGAAGCTCGCAGAGCCTCTGGATCAAGCCTCTTGGCATTCCACTTCCGCTTACAAAGATAACGTTGTGAAACCGGAGCAGATGTCAATCCAACGTTGAATGTCACGAACTGGTGATCGCTGCCGCTGTATTCTTCGGATACAGTCCAGTCTTCGATCATGTTGGCGATCCTTAGAGTCGCCAACGAAATACCGAGGATGGATTCGTGGTACCCTGGTCTTCTAAAAGTCGTGGTGCTCCCGATATTCAGCACTATGAGTTCGAGTTTAGCTGCGACGTGAGCGACCTCGTTTTCTCTGGTGTCGGAGAAATGTTTGCCAGCTTCTGTCGGAACACACTAATCCTTTCATTTAGTGAAAGGTAGACGCTCATGAAGTAGGTTGTAGGGGTTTGTATCCAGACAAAACCTGCTCCACTTTTGCTGTTGTTGGCAGTGATGTTCTTTGTGTTCACAATCCAGATTGCTGCTGATTGCTGACAACATGGTTGTCAGTTTCATCTGCGAACCATGTTCTATCTTGAAGGTTTAAATATTTTTCACAGATGAAGCAAATGTCGATCTTCCCTTCAAAGACTCGCAGGCGAAGTAAGTTTTCGCTAGCGAAGTAAGACATAACAGCACTTGCTTCTGTCCGGTCTCGTACAGTTTCTTCTTTGGTGCCCAAAAAATCCTTTCATTTAGTGAAAGGTAGACGCTCATGAAGTAGGTTGTAGGGGTTTGTATCCAGACAAAACCTGCTCCACTTTTGCTGTTGTTGGCAGTGATGTTCTTTGTGTTCACAATCCAGATTGCTGCTGATTGCTGACAACATGGTTGTCAGTTTCATCTGCGAACCATGTTCTATCTTGAAGGTTTAAATATTTTTCACAGATGAAGCAAATGTCGATCTTCCCTTCAAAGACTCGCAGGCGAAGTAAGTTTTCGCTAGCGAAGTAAGACATCTGTTCAGGTTTCCTTGGAGGATGCGCATCATTTCTGCCCTCTCGTAGCTTTAGCAAGTGTGGTACGGAATGCCGTACAAGCCCCGATGCCAGAGATGTGACATAAGCCATCTTGAGCTTCTTTGTCTGGTGTACAAAGGAAGCATTTTGGCTTCTCCATGCAGTCTGCAAATTTGTGGTTTTCTCCGCCACATTTATAACAGCACTTGCTTCTGTCCGGTCCCGTACAGTTTCTTGTTTGGTGCCCAAAACCAAGGCATTTAAAGCATCGGGTTACTTTCGCAATTGTGCGTATGCGATAGTTAACCCATCCGATCTGTATACGGGCCTTGTCAAGGATCTTGATCGCGCTAGCCTCGTCTATCTCGCATAAGGCTGCCCGATTGCCGTGTGGTGTAACTTTGGTCAAGTTAACCCGTTTGATCTCCAGGTTTGTCGTTAAGTTCCGCTTGACCGCTTCCCGAACGTCAGTTTCAGTAGAGATTCCATCCAGATCAAGGATCTCTATCGTCGTTAATGGTACCAGCGTTCTGACCGTGCCGATGTTTGCAGTTACTGTTTTTATCGCAGCCGTAAAAACAGCAGTGTCTTCGGTCGTGTGACCTATTTCTAAAAGAACGCCCCCGCGCTTCGTTTGCTTGATAGATTTTATGTCTACTCCAGTCTCTGTCGGGTTAATCTTAGCCTTGATTTCCTTGAGGAGATCAGCGTACGTTCGCCCTTCAGCTGGTTGGACAAGCACAGTGTAACTTTTTTACCTGTTCAGGTTAGCCCTTAATCAATTTTATAAATAAAATAACTAAATCAACAAACAACAATAATCATTAGGGTGCCACCAGGATTTTTAATCACGATTCCTGGAACCGGTCCAGAGCTGAGAAATCTTAATCTTAGGGTAGAGAGAGTGGATGAAGGTTGCTGCTGAATAATAAATGATTAATTAACAAGGTCGATCAATATTTATTAACAATAACAACTTTAACAATATCGCGACTTATGACAAGTTAACAAAATTACTCAACTCATACACACTGTCCACACTTAACAATATCCTTATTCTAATACGTGCCCCTTTTCGGCGTCTACACGTGAAACTTATTAACAAACCAAACTAACTAACTAAACTTTTGATCACCCGCACAGAGACGAATCATATGCAGGGGTCGTTGACTCGGCTCACAGGAGTAACAACCCAGTGACGAAACGTAGACCTAGATACTCCTGCAGCTTATTCACCCTTTGCTACAGAACAACAGCCCAGTGACGAAACGTAGAACTAGATGTTCTGCAGCACACTCTCATAACCCGCTCCAGCTACAGCACTAACAGCCCAGTGACGTAACGTAGACCTAGATACTCTGCAACTCACACATAACCCACACTTGTCTCACACTCACACTACTGACTTGACTTTATTTATAAATTTTATGTTTGATAATAATTTAATTTCAATTGAGATTTAAGATTTAGCTAATTGAAATATCCAATCATTAGAATTTTTTTGAAACAATATTTACAGTTAACAACTAATTTCCAAATAACCTTGAATTAACATTCAACTTCAGATTCCGATCGTTAATTTTAATTCTGTATTAAAATATTAATAGATAAAAATTTCTGAGTAACTTATTGTCATGTTCTTAATAATATAACAATACTTAGTTAATTAATTTTGACAATTAAAATAATGGCGATACAATTTTTACGATCGAATTCAAAATTATTAACACAAATTTAATGATGTAAATTAATTAATCATAACCAATTTTTCTGTGGAATTTTCAACTCAAATTAACTAATTTCTTGGACTTAATGTCCACGCTATTAATTTTCAATTTGCAACAATTTAATTAATTCACGGACTTAATCCCCAATTAAATTAATTGTCACTAAAAAAATTAATTTACAATATAGAATAAATTTAACAATTAGTTCCTAATATAATTTTCAATAATTTTCTGACTTATAAAAAATTGACAAAAGTCAAAACCTTCATTTCGTTGCTAGAACATTCGCTAGCTTAGTTCTCTTTGACCTTTTTTGGTTGTTAAATTTTCCCACAAGGTCAATTGAGTGACTCTCGGGTATAAGCCCCCAGGAAAATCACTCAATCCAAACTAACAAATGTTTTATTCTGATTAATAAACTAATCATCGATTAAACGATCTAATTGACAATTAAAAAGGAGAAGTAACTGGGTATTGGGTAAACCGCGGTCCACTTCTTTCCCACAGAGTAATAATTGATACCTTGACGAATAATACGATGATCTGACTCTCTAATCGAGGGTGAAGTCCTAGTTGTAGTTGGCTTCCTTCGTCTCGTCATTACTCCGGGGATTGGTCCTTTTTGGTTTCCCGTGGCACTAGGTCTGGCGGTCACACTACTTCTCCCTTTTCCACTGCACGGTTCACCTATTTTAACCCAAAACTACCCTCTCCTATTCTCCCTTTAGGCCCGAAGAACGAGACGCGCCAGTGCTATGTCGAACAATTATCGATCTCTGGTTACTTATCGATTTAGGGTAATTTTACCCTGTTACAAAATATTGAAAAGTATTGGATTGACTAGAAAACCAATACTTTTCAATACTATTTTCTTTGTCTCAATACTTTTTTTTAATCAGGGTTTATACGACGGTTTCCTATCATAGTTTCTATTCCCGACAGTACCTTCATATGGAGCGACCATACCGCGGTTTCTAAGTACGCCCAGGAAACAGAAGAGTATGCCATAAATCTCTAGGCAACACTGTATTTGTTTTTCACACGCACACACAATATAATTTTTATAATCCAACACACGAAATATTCCCACAATTTTACAAATAAATTTTCCAAGGTTATTATTTAGTTTCATTTTCCAAATTAAAATCCGATTAACCAATTTGCTAAAATCCATTTTCCATTCAGTCCCAATTCAAATTCCTAATTAAAGTTCTTAACTAATTTATTGCCGTGGTTTTAATAATTCAACAAAAGTTTGGAAAATCCAAATGAGCATGCCTTAAGCGCTCACGTCATACACAAATTATTTAAATCGTAAAAAAAATTATTCGTTTTTTTTGTTTGAATTTTCCCGCGAGTAGTATTATCCCCTTTGTAGGTCGAGCTAAAGAAAAATTTTAACAGATGATAAAACAGTTAGTAATTATACCATCATGTATGTATAGTTTCTGCTTGTTATATATTTCAATTCTGTTTTATGAAAAATAATATAAATGGCTGCCGAAATCGCAGAAAAAGTCACCAAACTGACAGTCGAAAAAAATTAACTGTATCAAAACGGAATTATTTTGACACGCAATTTTGACAAGGGTTTCGACAAACATCCTCAGGAATAAAACAAAAAAAAATTAAATCGCGAAAGTGGTTTTTGACAAAGTTGTAGTGTTGTCAAG